>PVIC010042463.1:0-15795 GCA_004025085.1 Thryonomys swinderianus
CACACGCGTGCGCATGTCACACTCCGGATGCACACGCTCACGCTTCCGCCTCTGCAGCCCCGCGCCCCCCGCATCCCGGCGAGGCACGCAGCAGGGCCGACCACCCAGCTGGAACCGGGACCTCAGGAAGCCGGAAGGGGACAGGGACAAGACGCCACGGGGAGGAGCAGAAGGCACTGGAGAGAAGAGGAGGCGCCTCCACCCTGGACCCCGAGCCCCGAGCATGTGGCCAGATATTATTTTAATAAACTCGGCGCATCCTGCCCTCGCACCAGCTGCCACTACCCTCCCGTCCTGGGGATCTCATTTATTCCTCATTAGCAGAATCACCTGTTTGTCAAATAGGGACGGCTCAGTGAGACAGTAAATTGTGCTGAAGCGGAAGGGGGCTTGGGAGCCGCCGCGGGGGGGCGGGGGGCCGGTGACC
The DNA here is from genome assembly GCA_004025085.1 of Thryonomys swinderianus. Classification (NCBI taxonomy): domain Eukaryota; kingdom Metazoa; phylum Chordata; class Mammalia; order Rodentia; family Thryonomyidae; genus Thryonomys; species Thryonomys swinderianus. The sequence continues at coordinate 428 of PVIC010042463.1, forward strand.
CAGGTCCCTCCTTTGCTACGGCCACAGAGCCAGGGCAGGCGCAGCAGGACGGGCCTCGGACCGGGCGGGGACAGATCTCCCAGTGACAGGAGCGGGAGGCACAGCCAAGGTCACCAGCAGGGGTGCAGGGGACGGAAGGGACCGGGCACCGCCCCCCCACTTCCGCCTAGGACAGCGAGCTCTCCGCAGACCGGCACGCCAGGTACAGTGCGGTGTTTCCGCGGGAGCACAGGAGGCCTCCTGTCTCCGGAAGGCTCCTGCACCTGCCATCGGTAGGTGGGGTTCAAATCCCAGGCAGGCTGCTCCTAGCAAGCAGACCCCGGCAGCTCCAAGTGGAGCCGGCATCAGAGGCCACTAGGTCCAGTGCCCGGGATGGGAAATGATTGGCTTTGTCATCTGATGGAGTCAGCTACAGCCAGGTTAGGAAGACAGCTGTGCTGTCACCCGCAGCCTCGGACCCTGTCACAGGCCCGGACATCCTTATTTTTCCCCCTGTCTTCAGGATTGCCCCTGATCAATGGGGTGTTCCCCTCTAACCTGCAAGCTCTGTGCAGAGTGTATTCTTGAGAACTGTTTATTGACTGACTAACGGAGCGATTCCTCCTTGATAGTGGCCTTCGCTTCCTAGAGGTCCCAGGGCTCCTGCCCACAGCTGTCTGACAGACATGTAACACCAGCCACCCATATAGTTCTAAAATTTCAAATACCCTTATTTTGAAAAAGCCAAAAGGAAGATAGAACTATATGTAAACATTAGTTTTATTCAACTTAATTGATGCAAAAGATTATTTCAACCTATGACAAAAATTAAAAATTACTAATTATTGGGGCCGGAGGGTTAGCTCAGTGGTTCTAGCACCTGCCTCGCAAGCGCAAGGTCCTGAGTTCGATCCCCGGCAACCACACACAATGCTGGGCGTGGAGACTCACGCCCACCAGCCATCAATACCACATACCACAGTGCCGGGCGTGGTGGCTCACGCCTGAAATCCCAGCACTCGGGAGGCAGAGACAGGATTGCTGAGTTCGAGGCTTGCCTGGGCTACATAGTGAGCTCAGAGCTAGCCTGAACTACAAAGCGAGACCCTGTCTCAAAAAAAAAAAAAATTACTAATTATTGCTGGGCGTGGTGGCTCATGCCTATAATCCCAGCACTTGTGAGGCAGAGACAGGAGGATTGCTGAGTTCAAGGCTTGCCTGGGCTATATAGTGAGCTCAGGGCCAGCCTGAACTACAAAGCGAGACCTTGTCTCAAAAAAAAAAAAAATTACTAATTATTTTATGAGCATGTTTGTACTAAATCCTCAAAACTCAATACGTTTTCTGCTCTTACAGCCCAGCACAATTCGAAGCAGCTGTGTACGGTAGTGAAAGTACAATAGTTATTGCCACGGTCCCCCCAGATCTCGGTAGGTCTGTTGTGAAGATTGTGAGGCCTTCAAAGATCACAGAGTTGTAAGAATCTGGAGAGGGTGGGTGGATCCTCCAGCCAGGTTCTGCCAGGGGGACAGAGCTCTCCCTAACCCGACCGGAAATGACATGGATGGGTCCACTGCCCGAGGCACAGGCCAGATCTATTTTTACTTGCAAATTATACATATGTGCTTACATTTAAATCCCCGCAATTCCATCCATGGGGGATTCCTGTGGCCACCATCGTCGTCAGGGACGAGTATTCCCGGCAAGGAACGCTGGGCTACCCCGGCCCTCCCTCCCCCTCGCTGGCCACGGCCCTTGAGCTGGATCCCAGGTGTTCCATTTGCCATCAATGGGGAGAGTCACGCTGAGAGGTGTTGGCTCTTCCATTTCCCCCAGCCCCCCAGATCACTTGAGGGAGAGAGTCTTAGTGGAGGACTGATTGGTCTTTAACCCTGCTCCATTGCTAGCTAATCCCCTGTGCGACCCGGGTCCTCTCAGAGTCTCCATTTCCTGACTTGCACCTTGGGGATCACAGCACCATCCATCTGAAATGTTGCTGAGCGCTTTAAATGAGATGCTGCTATAAAGTGCTCCTGAAGGAGCCAGAGGAGAGGAAAAGCCTAGGAAAGGAACATGCCGACCCTGTCCAGGCTTAGGCTTGAGCCTCTGATACGCACCGCCGCACTGTGTGTAGTTTAAGGACAGCTGGGTGTGGTTAAATTCAAACTAAGATATCCATGCGCTGTCTCACAATATTTAAAATGTACTTTGTGGGTATCGGATGTTTTAATAGAATTTTGGCTTCGCTTCTGTCCTTGTGCTGGGGATCAAACCCAGAGCTCCCTGCCTCCTAGGCAAGGCCTCCATCACCGAGCTACACCCCTCGTTCAAGGCCTACTAGACATAAAATTAAAGAGAAAGGGGGCCGGAGATTTAGCTCAGTGGTTCCGGCGCCTGCCTCGAAAGCGCAAGGTGCTGAGTTTGATCCTGGTAACCACATACAATGCTGGGCATGGTGACTCACGCCCACCAGCCATCAATACCACATACCACAAATGCCGGGTGTGGTGGCTCACGCCTGTAATCCCAGCACTCGGGAGGCAGAGACAGGAGGATTGCTGAGTTCAAGGCTTGCCTGGGCTACGTAGCTCAGGGCCAGCCTGAACTGCAAAGCGAGACCCTGTCTCAAAAAAAAAAAAAAAAAAACTAACTAAAGAGAGAGCTGAGTGTGTGGTGTAAGCTCAGAGTCCCTGCATACTCACACTGCTCTGATCCAACTCCTCAAAAGCAGCTGCTGATCATAATTGTGTGTGGATCTTTCCGGATAGCTTCTATGCTCTGTTCATATACAAATACGTGTGCGTGTGCGTGTGTGAGACTTGACACAAAGGGTGTAATGCTATATACACGGGCAACTTTCTCACCCCGCCATCTACGTGCTAAGTCGTTAAATGAGAAAAGCAGGTTACAAAACAACATGTTCGGTGTGATCTCAATTTGGTAAGTAGATGCGAGAAAAAAGACTCGGAAACTCTGCTTCTGAAAAATAAATAACTAATCCGAATCGTGGGGGAAGGGTGCGGGAGGCAACTAAAGCGGGAACCTCAGGCCCACAAGACACACGGCATCTGCTTTCCTGAGTCTGTTTTCCCATCTGTGAAATGGGCAGTCCTCAGAGAGGTGGTGGTCACGCCAGTCGGGTACTCACCCAGTGGGTAGAGCCCAGGGATACTGCTGCGTCCCACAGGGTTAAGGCGGCCCCTCTGAAACAGAACAATCCAGCTCAAAACGCCAAAGGCGGAGAACACTTGACCTGATGACCCCTGAGTCTTTCGAGCCCCTACGAGGTGTGGAAAAGAGAATGTTGTTGTCAGCCAGCCACGTACCTCACACCTGTCATCCAAGCAATGAGGAGGCTGAGGCAGGAGGGTCACTGTGAGTTCGAGACCAGCCTGGCCTACATAGTGAGCTCAAGGCCAGCTTGAACTGCACAGTGGAGACCCTATCTCAAAGACAAAACAAAAAATACTGAGGAAAAAAAAAAAGAATGCTACTGCTATCATCTTCCTCGTTATTATCAGTCTATCACGGCAGGATTACCACTGTAATCATCAGCAATCATGAAAGAGCTGAATATTTTCTAAACCACTAAAATTCAGCCAGCAGTCCGAGCCTGAGCTCATGGAAGCCCCCGGGCTGATTCCCTGTCCAGGTGAGCACGTGGCTGTCACGTTGGCTCCGGGGACCGAGCTGTGGGGGGATCTCTCAGGCTGCCCGAGGCCAGAGCAGCAGGGCGTGGGGTGGGGGCGCCGGCTGCCAGGGCATCGAGGGCCTGGCGTGAAGCCCCAGCCGGCGGCTGACCAGCTGGCCGAGCCCCCGAGTGGGCCCAGCTGCCCCACCTGGGCCCAGGCCCTCGCTCCCCTCTCCGGCTGTCCCAGGGAGCGGGAATTAACGCGGAGACATCCTTTGCACCTCCCGAGCTCATTAGCTCCCCGGCTCACTCTCGGCGGAAAGCTGGGGTTCTGCTGTGGCCTCACGCGCCACTGCTGCGCCCGTGATTGCCGGCCACGCTCTCCATCCCACCGGGGGCCGCTCCTCCCCATCTGCCTCCGCAGCAGCCGCGCTTTGTCTCCTCCCCTCCCCCTCCCGCCGCCCCTCTCCGCTGGGCCCTGGTCCTCCCCACCACTCTGCTGGCGGAGGGCACCGTGCCTCCAGCTCCGGGCCTGGTGGAACTTCCGTCTAGACAGGAAGCAAGCGCTTTCCCTGCAAAGGCTCCAACCACACGCTTCTGGGGGTGCCAGCCCTATGCCCCCTGTTGCTAAGGCTCAATCTTTCCGGGTATAGTTAAGTAATAGACGGTATTTGAAAGATGAAAGGTTGAGCATGGCGGCACGTGACTGTAATCCCACCACTCTGAGGGGCGAAGGCAGGAGAATCACAAATAGAGCCCTGCCCTGGAAATTTGGTGAGACTATTTCAAGTAGGCTGTGGGTTCAATTTTCAGTACAAGAAAGAAAGAGAGAAGGAAGGAAGGAAGGAAGCAAGCAAGCAAGCAAGCAAGAAAGGGGAGAGACAGAGAGTGAATTATAGTAAGACAGAATATAATAAGCATTGCTGGCTTTCAATAAAATAATATTTACAAGGCCTGGCACACACACCTGTAATCTCAGCATTCAGAGGGCTGATGGAGAGTCACAGTGAGTTCAAGACCACCCTGAGCTACATAGGGAAACACCGTCTCAAAAAACCAAACAACAAAAACTATTTACAAACCAGACAGCGAGCTAAATGTGGTCTTCGGCCCCAGTGATGTCCTTCTTGGGCTCTGGTACACAAAACCTTCCTGCCCAGGGGATGACAGAGGGCAAAGGTTAAGGGGTCCACCTCTACAGGAAGCCCACCTGGACCCCTCATTAGCTGAGTGACTTTAGACAAGTTCCTCCGGCTCTCTGGGTCCCTGTCCCTTCTCTGTAAGGCAGACGTCACCACAGCTGAGAGCCGACCGCTCCAGAAATGTTCAGCACGGGACGGCGCGGTAACCAGAGCCGCTGTGACCGTCCCGTCCGGTCACCGCCCACCTTTCTTCCACTGGAGAGAAGAGGAACCCGAGCCAGCAGGAAGCACCCACTGGCTGTTCGCACTTTCTCTGGGGGATAACAGATTGCTCAGCTGGGACCAACACATGAAAATGATAACAGTAGCACAGGCAGGGAGGTTCCCCTTCCAGGCACGCTCGGGGCAGAGGCCCCCAAACTGGGCGGTGCAGCCCAACCTGGAGGAGGGCAGTTCCTAGAGCAGAGGGTTGGCCCCACTTCTGGAATTGAGGGTTCTCTAAGTCTGGTGGGGGGGACCTGAGATTTTGCATTTCCAAGTGTTTCCATGGAGACATAGACGCTGGAGTTCTAGGAACTGCATTTTGAAAACAACTAGCTAAATGGGAAAGAGGAGAAGGCCTAGATTCAAAGACACATGCATTTAAAACTGAACAACACCTTGCCGGGCGTGGTGGCTCACGCCTGTCATCCCAACACTCGGGAGGCAGAGGCAGGAGGATTGCTGAGTTCGAGGCTTGCCTGGGCTACATAGTGAGTTCAGGGCCAGCCTGAACTACAAAGCAAAACCCTGTCTCAAAAAAAAAAAAAAAAAAAAACCTGAACACCACCAGTTGTATCCTGTGTGACCTTGGGCAGGATACCTACCCTCTCTGAACCTCCATGTCATTGCATAGGAAACAGATCAAGAGGGAAGGTGCTGCCCTGCAGGGTTAAATGGAAGAGCCACAAGAGGAAAAATGCAGAAATACCTGGCACAAAGCAAGTGCCCAGAGCATGACCGCTGTGACCATTCCACCCAAGCTCCGTGCCAGCCTCTGTCCTCGTGCCTTCGCTCATTTTGTCAGGACTGGTCGCAGCTGGTCATTCTCTTCAGCTCCCAGGCCCGCCTCTCGCCGTCACCCTCTCCCTGTTCTAGACAGCTTTCCCACTTTTGAGAAGAGCAAACTGAGGCCAGAGGCCCAGCCGGGCTCGGTGGGACCTTCTCCTGTCCTTCCCCTGCCCTCCGCACAGTCTCCCCTCCCGGAGCCGGGCCCCGTTCCTCCAGCAGAACTCTTCCCAAACAAGAAGAAAATAAAGAGCTTTCTGTCCACTCCAGAAGAAAAACAAACCCCACCGCCCTCCGTTGCCCGCTAGGAGATGATGGATTTCTGTTATTGTTGTTGTTGAAATCACTACCAGGGGAAATAGATCAAGGTGCATTGTGCTGGTGAGAGCGCTGGCTGCGTCACCAGGAGGGATGCTGTGCCTGCCGCGCTCTATTCCCTTTCCCGCCCAGGGCTCCTTCCTCCCCTGAAGCCCCGGGCTCAGGAGCGAACTCAGAACTCAGCGGGGCGGTGGCCAGGGCCTGGCTGGGGTGGAGCGGCGTCAGTCCACACGGGCCAGCGCCACCTGCTCGCTGCCGTGCCCGCCTGTGGGGACGGAAGGGGTGAAACCCGGGTAAATATTTAACCTGATTATCTCCCCAGCCAGGTGGCAATGTGGACAGAGCCGTCACAGGTGGAGAGGGCCGGAGAAAGGCCGCGGCAGGGACTCTGTCTGCGGTCTGTCTGAACGCAGCCACGCACCCCACCTTCCCGGGGCCATCTTGGTTTTCAGGGCTCTGTCCTTCCTAGTCTCCACAGACGCCCGGAGCTCGCAGGCCATTGGAGGAAACAGACGCGTGGGTGGGGCTTCCACACAAGGTCCTGCTAAATCACAGCGGTTGCCTGATTGGCTGCTCGGGCTTAGACTGTGGTCTAGCTTCTGCCAGCGTCCCTCCCCAGGCTTCCACCACAAGGTGGGAGACATGCTCGTGCCCCGTGACCCCGGACCCGCTCCGTGATCTCAGAAACGTTTCTAGAACCTGTGTGCACCTCAGTTTTGCACTTGTAAAGCGGGATCATCATCTTCCCCACACCCGAAGGACAACGACAGAAGGTAAAATGAGAAAGACCGGAGTGATGTCTACTAAATACCCAGAGAGTAACAGTAACAGGTGGCAATTATGGACAGGGCTCTGTGCTCAGGAGGGTTAATCCATTCAGTCGTTACAAGGGCCCTGGGAGGTAGGAACCACATTATTCAGGTTTTACAGATAAGGAAACTGAGCCACAGAGAGGAGAGGTAACGGGCCCAGGTGACAGCTGGATGGAGGCAGAGATGAAATTCATCCCATTCCTGGCCTCCGGACTCCCTCGACCCAGGGAGGCCAAATACCATCCACCATCCCTGCCACCCTCTTCTGCATTCTCTGTGGTCTCTGACCCACCTGGTCTGAGGACCCCTCTTTCATCCAGGTGTTCCTAGGTCGCAGGCTCAACACCCTGTGTCCAGGGCGTTCTTTTATTTTTGGCGATACCAGGGATCAAACTCGGGTCCTTGTGCATCCAAGGTTGGCGCGGTACCACTTGAGCTAAATCCCCAGCCCCAAGGGCCTTCTTTTTCTCCCTCTTCCCTCAAGCAGCCATTTCTGAGCATTCCCAAGTCTGTGGCACCAAGGTCTGCCCTCAAGGTCACAGAGGAGGCTTTTGGGGTCAGGACCCTCATGAGGTCAGGGCCAGGGCCCCTGGAGCCATCCTGTCATTCAGAGGCCGTGAGGGACCAGTTTCTGGGGCGTCCTCAGGCCCTGGCCCAGCCTCCACCTTCAGGGCGGGTCGCTGTGTGGCCCCTGCACTGCCAGATGCCCCTGCAGCCAGCTGCGGCTCCCCACCCCCTAACACTAACCCTCACCCTAACCGAAGGCCCTGATCTCCTACGGTGCAGACTTGTATCTAACCCGAGCTCCTAAGCTCCCAGACCACACTGGCTTAGACCCAGCGTGAGACCCATGCCCGGGACTCCAGGAGGCAGCCAGCCTCTGCCACCCAGGGAAGCCAAAAGGGCCCTGAGCCACCGTGCCAGTGGACAGCAGCCTGGCCAGGCAGGGAGGCTGCAGAGTCAGAACCGCCCAACTTGGCCAGAGCACGGGGAGGCAGGAAGAGCCACTGGACAGGTGTGTGGAGACCCGCGAAGGCAGCTGCACCTGATTTGACACACAACCAGAAACACAGACGGCGTGAATAAGGCAGAAAGCTGCGGTCTCTGTCAGCCTTGGTGGTTAACCTGGGAGGTGGCCCCTACCTTGGCGGGGAGAGCAGCTGAAAAACAAGAGTTGAATGTTGTGATACACAGCCCTAATTCCAGCACTCTGGGAGGCTGAGGCAGGAGGACTGCTCTGAGTTTAAGCCTGGCCTGCGCAACTTGGTGAGGCCCTGTCTCAAAATAAAACATGAACAAGGGCTGAGGCTGTAGCTTGGTGTGAAGGCCCTGGGTTCAGTAGCTAGTACTGAAAAAATAAGAGAAAAGTGAGGAGCCAATAAAGGCAACAGTGGGGAGCCAGTTACCAGTGTAAGGAGCTCTGCAGAAAAACAGGGAGTGTTTCTCGGCACTATCCCTGCCCCCAGGTGGAGACAGGCTGAGGGGTGATCTGTCACTGTCACCAAGGCCTCAGGCTGACAGCACATCTCCTGTCCCCCCTGGAAGAAAGGCTGCACCAGTGTGGATGGCCCAAGAAGTGTCACTGAATGAATGAAAGAAGGAAAGAATGGATGGGTAGGAGGCACTCTGTGTCCCCCAGCCTGGGTTGGGCTCTGAAGATAAAGAGGAGTTGCTATTGGCCAGGAAGACGTATTCATACTCCCTCTCTCTCTTTCTCTCTCTCTCTCTCACACACACACACACACACACACGTACGCACACACACTATTGTGGGGCACATTCAAGTACAAATGCTCCCATTTTTTTTTTATCAAAACCAGCCATCGACACCTCCTGGGACACGAATATTGTCACTGCCTTTCCCAAACTGCATCCCAGGAAACCTGACCCCAGGAAGCAGAAACATTCTGTGTCAGCTCCCGTGGGGAATTCTATGGCCCTGTTCACAGCTATGACATATTAAAGACCCCAGAGTCTCCCGGGAAAAATAGTAGTTTCATGTTGTTTATCCCAGGACTTGTCAAACATACTTCACATCTCCAAGATTCTAAATAAATCCAGCCAAACCAAGTCAGGCCACTTTGCAAGCTAGGAAAGGTTATACAGGGCACTGAGTTGGAACTTCCTGTGGCGCCGGAAATGGGCTCTGTGTTATCCAATATGGCAGCCACTGAGGCTTGCCCGCACAGTGGGTGTGGCTAGTGCAACAGGAACTGAATTTTTCAATTTTAATTCATTTAACTTCAAATGAAAGGCTCGTAGCTACTGTTTAAACAGCAGAGACTCATTGTCTAATTTTTGCCCAACACCTGAGTACCCTGTCAGGCATGTTGATGAGCACAGAAAGAGCTGCCATAAATCAGTCTTCCTCCAATAGCCATTGCTATTTATTGAGCACTTACTGAGTCCCAGGCACCAGGAGTGCAACTGAATCCACCACAAACCCGTGGAGGTGCATATTACTGCGACTGAATCCAACCTTTATATGAAGGGGGGGAGGGGATGAAGGAGGGGGAGGGACTTGTTTGATTGGATCCAGGGTTTGTGCCTGGGCCTGAATGACTCCAAAAGTCCACTTCTTAATCCATATTCACACACCCTGCTGGCTTCTAGAACTATCTCAGCACCAGCCCCAGGATCTAGAGGTGAGACCCTTACATTTCTCTTCTTCAGTGGAGCGTGTCCAGGGTAAGAAGGGATTTGCTCTGTTTCCACTGTTAGCCTGGACTCTGGGGAGGAGAGGGGGAGGGGTGGGAGTGGGGTACACCCCTGCAGGAGCAGCAGACAAGCAACCCATTACAACCCCAGGAGATAAGAGCCTCTGAAGATCTCTTGTCTCCTCCGCTCACCCCTACCCAACCCCTCCAGGCCCAAGCTGCCTCATCCTCACAAAGAAGCCCAGGGGACCCCTACCAGGGTCCTCCCCCAACAGCAACAGTGGCGCGTTCTGCCCAGTGAGCAAGGGGACATGATCCCATACCTTTCATCCCTTGCTGAGTTCAGATAAATCTCCCCCTCCTCCCTCTGCAGCTGAAAGTCGTCCGGTCCAGCTAAGGCTTCTCCCACTATGCAGCTCATGAATATTTAACAGCATCTGCCGTGGAGGCGATAAAGCCCTACCAATCCTTGACAAATATGGCCTAATCTTTTCAATTTCGGGGTGCAAATATGCCTTCTGAGTCCTGTTTGTCACCTAGATTAATGGCCCAGGGTCCCATAATCCTTTGGTGCTAATTCAAGTGGTGGCTGGCCGGCGTGTGCCTGCCAGAGGGATGCTGGGATACACACGCACACACCAACACACACGCACAACAAAGTGATTACTCATGTGAGGATTACTTGTAGCAAATGTGTGTGTGCATGTGGCTATTGTACATATGGTTTGCATGCATGTGTTTGCCTATGTGTGTGTGCGTGCGTGCATGCACGCGCGTGTGTGTGTGTATAGCCTGAATCCTTGCACATCCTAGTTCTGCATTTAGAAGTGTTTGGGTGGGTGTGTCCAGTTGTGTGACCTCTGCATCCTTGGGGGCATTCTGCTTGCATGAACACACAAGTGTGTCTGCGCCTGGATGCGTAACATGGACACCGTTGTGTGCACCTCTGTGTCTCTAGAGAGGGGGTGGCGTGTGAGCCAGTGACTTCCGCCATGTGGGTGGCATGGAGGAGGGAGCGGTCACAGGTGGGAGAACATAAAGACATATTGTCCACAGAAGCGTCCCCTGGAGTCTGTGCCTGTGTCCTGTGTTCCCTGAGGCCAACTTGGTTTCCAGTGATCTACACTGTCCATCCTGTATCAGACTCACAGTCAAGGGTGTGTGGAGATCCAGCTTCCAGCCCAGGAGAGGAGATTGTGTGTGTGTGTGTATGTGTGTGTGTTCTTACAAAGCCTTCAGTGTAGACAAAGCATGATACACTATCTGCTTTTCTCTCTTTCCCCCTTTTTCTTCAGCAAACCTTCACTGTTTCACCAAAACTTCGAGCCGAGACCCTGGGGACCCAGCCCCATGGAAGCTCGCGTGCTCACTCTCCTCTTCCAGGGCCAATCTCAGTGGCCCTGCGGTGCCACCAGGAAGAGCAAACTCCATCCTGTCCCCTCCTCCCATCAGAGCATCTGTGCCGCCCACCGTGAGGACAGGAAAACAGCAGTGCCCCCGGGTGGGGCGGGGACAAGGAACAAGGACCAGGGTGCACAGAGGCGGAGCCCAAACGGACCAAAGTGAGGTGTCTCTCCGTGTCTAAGGACACCAGCACCTCAAGAAAATCTCTGTTCAGACATAAAGACCAAGGTGTCCCATGTCCAAGGCAGAAGCAGTCACCTTCTGTACCTTCCCTGAATGAATATTTCTCCAGCACCAACTTCTGTGTCCCTGTGCATGACGTGGCTGGACACCCAGGGCGTTCAGGCCTTGCCTGTCCACGCTCAGGATGATACTGACACAGAGGGCCGAGCCTGGTGCTTAGAACTGAGATACGACGTGCTAAGGTTAAAGCGAGGAGAGTGAGGAATTACATGGCCCGGCTCACCAGACAGGAAAACCCAAGCAAGCAAACGTTCTGTGGAAAGAATTGCATTGTGGGAAGGACGGCTCAGTGGGCAGTCGCGTTGGCCCTGGAGTCAGAGGGAGCTGTGTTTGCCCCTGAGACCCTCAGAGTCTCAGACCTTGAAGGAATCCTTGTCCCCACCACAGCTCAAGTTCCTCTGGTGAGGGGACAATACCTAGTGTGGTTACTCCCTGCAGCCCATCTGGGGATTCACACTCACATGGGGAATGTGCTCTTACAACTTGGCAATTGTTGCTGCTGTGGCTGTTGTTGTTGTCATTGTTGTTGTTACTCACAGGACGCACTGTTAATGTGCCCAGCTCCATGTCACCCTTTCCACCAGGGAGGTAGAGAAATCGCAAGTGTCAGTGCCCCATGGAAGAGGCCTACATCACAAGCATTCCTCCTGCAACCCAGTGAGTGGGGAAACACGCTGTTATTTCAAGACTCCTCGCCTCTGTAAGGAATGTTCTAGATCAGGCAGCCTCTGCACAGTTCAATACAGAAGCCACAGCGACACCCTCTTCATCTCTGCGATCATCGTGGCGCGTCCCCCCAGGCACAGCAGGTCCTTCTTCCAGGGTTGCTCAGCTGCCTGTCTCCCCGAGAGGAGGCCCCGGAACTGAAGCGACAAAGAAAGGGTCTCAGAAAGAGACCCTCAGCGCTCTGAGCAAGAGCCACTTCTGCGTGAGCTGGGAGAAATCACCTTACTCTGACCCAAGAGGAATCCACAGTAGCACTTTGAAGAATTAGGGTGAGATGTGTGTTTCTCAGCCTTGTGATAACATAAAAATCTGCCTCCCTCCTTCCCCAGGAATCTAAGCCAGCCACCCCCTAAGCAGGTGAGGATTCCTGCCCCAATACCCATGCATCCCCACAAACCAAGGAGACTCTGGTCATCTTTCTCTCCTATAGATTGTGTAAGGAAAACAACAGGCTCAGCTCTTTTTTCGAATGCTACTAATTTTTCAAACTACACTCACCTCTCTCTGGGAGATTCAGCAACCAATCCATCCACACCCTGCGTCAACAGTCTCTGTATTTGCTTATTATGTCCTGGAAGACAGGCACCAAAGCCAAGAGAACTCTGTGTGATACGTAGGACATCTGCCCTGGCCTTCAAGGGTGATGTAACGAATATATGAAATAAAGCCAGAATATTTAAGCAACTGTTGGTTATCACTGACGGAGGCTGTGGTGTAATAAAAGAACAGAAGAGTGCCTACAATAGGCAGGTTTTTTTTTTTTTTTTGAGACAGGGTCTCGCTTTGTAGTTCAGGCTGGCCCTAAGCTCACTATGTAGCCCAGGCAAGCCACCGCGAACTCAGCAATCCTCCTGTCTCTGCCTCCCGAGTGCTGGGATGACAGGCGTGAACCACCATGCCCGGCACTGTGGTATGTGGTATTGATGGCTGGTGGGCGTGAGTCTCTACACCCAGCATTGTATGTGGTTACCGGGATCGAACTCAGGACCTTGTGCTTACAAGGCAGGCGCCGGAACCAGAGCTAAATCTCCGGCCCTACAATAGGCAGTTTTAAAAGCGGTCACAGTAAGATGACCAGCTCTAAAATGGCTGCCCCAAGATGGCCACCAAACGTGACCCCAGTGTTCCTTACCTCCCAGTAGGCATGCCTTTGTATACTTTCCACCCAGTTCAAATGAATAGAAATGTCATCCAAGATTGTGACTTGTGGGCCGGAGGGTTAGCTCAGTGGTTCCGGCGCCTGCCTTGCAAGCTCAAGGACCTGAGTTCGATCCCCGGTTACCACATAGAATGCTGGGCATGGAGACACGCCCACCAACAATCAACACCGCATACTACAATGCCAGACGTGGTGGCTCACGCCTGTAATCCCAGCACTTGGGAGGCAGAGACAGGAGGATTGCTGAGTTCGTGGCGCCTTGCCTGGGCACCATAGTGAGCTCAGGGCCAGCCTGAACTACAAAGCGAGACCCTATCTCCAAATAAAAAAAAAAAAAAAAAGATTGTGACTTGTGTTCTCATTTTCTCTGTGTCTCTCCTCTCTCTTCTTCTCTTCCTCTCTCTTCCCCCCTCCTTCATTTGATTGAAACAGGGTGCCATGTTGTAGGTTACATTAAGAGGCCTTAATGTAACCCCAGCTTATACTTCCAGACTGTTAACTACACGTACCCTCACTGTCACACCACTCAGTCCTAACAGCAGCCCTGTGAGGCCTGTATGAGGTAGATTATTTCCAAAAATGGCTGCCATGGAGTCTTTCCTCTCCCTACACTCATGCTCCTCCCACCGAGAGGTAGAGTCTCTTTCCACACACACCAAGTCACAGATCTGTCCCCAGCGACTGCCCCGAGCTCATTCAGCTATGAACTCATCGTTAGTTTAATCCCTGACAACACAATGGCCTCCCTAGATCCCACCTCAGAGCACCGCAGCGAGGGGACCAACCAGGCCCTGATCGTAACACAGTATGAGGAAAGAAGGCCTTTCGGAGCCGATGGGGACATGATCCGGGCTCACAAAGGAGTGACTGATCAAGCCATGCTGGGGAAAATCCAAGATGTAGCCAGACGACACTGAACATCACCAGGGGCCAAAATTGCCTTTGGTTGAGCCCCTGTGTAGCTTTGCTGGTCATGAAAGAGGGCAAACCAAACCGCAGTGCCATATAAAACTTCTAAACCATCTTTGAACCCCCCAAACACCAAAGATGCCAGCCACTGGTGCCAGCCAAGTTCATGGTCAGCAAGGTCGGTGGGCACCAGCAGGTGGAATTGTCACTCAGTGTCACCCAGCCTTAGATCTGAGAAAGAAACAGGTTCAGCTCAGATGGTTCAGGTGAAAACTCCAGTGAGAGGGTCCTCATGGCCACGGAGAAGTGGGGAGAGTTAAGAGAAGCAAAACTGAGGGACCCAGAGACCAGCAAGGTCCCCTCCTCCCGCTGCCACCCCCAGCGCTGCAGGGACACCGAGGGAAGCCGTGGGAAATGCTGAGCGGCTGGAGTCTGCCCCCCGCCTCGCTGCAGCCTCTGCCCCTCCAACCCTCCAGCTCTGTGGGAGCCTCTCAGGGGCTAAGCCCAGTTCAGGAAGCAAAGGATCCTGGGAAGCCCAGAGCCAGCACCCTGCCGGCATGAGCAGGACAGAGAGGGCAAATGGGCCAGGAGCAGTTCATCAGCACCCCTCAATGCACGGACTCCCCACCCCACTGCAGATTTGCTCTACGGAAAAAAACTCCTCAGAGGCACAAAGATGTCCACACTGCGTTTCTTACGACCCCTCTGGATGGTTTCCCGGACTGCCGCACGGAGACCCAGGCCTCACGGGCTCCAAGCCTGGGAGACGAGGCCCTGCTGGTGGCCTCCTGTTGATGGACCCAGTGAGGCAGGAACAAAAGCGGGGACCCCCAGGCCCCTCCTTTCTCTCCAGGACCCCATGAACAGAGACAGCGTAGAGAAACAACAGGAACTGAGCGTCGCGTCCAAACCCCCCACCCCGGACTTTGGAACGCCAGGCCCAGGACACCAGAGGAAGAGCCTCCTCCTCCTCCTGCTCCTCCCCCTCCCCCTCCTCCTCCTCCTCCTCCTTGACGATGCATCACCGTTTGGAAGCCAACCCGGGATGCACACAGCCCAAGGAGGCAGAGCCAGGCTGCAGCCCTTACACCAGCTCTTTGCCTCCTGCCTCCCCTCTGCCCCTCCTCCATTTCCCCCTTCCTGGCTTGGCCAGTGGAGTTTTTAACCATCAGAATGTCTGCTATACCCTGAAAGTATGACCAACCAATCATCAACTGATTCACTGAGTCACTCATTCAGTCGTCTGCCCAGGTTTATTGAGCGCCCACTATGTGCTTGGTGCTCTTCTTGCACTAGGAATAGTGTCAGCAAACGAGACAGTCCTTGGTCTTGTGGGCCTGC
>PVIC010042464.1:0-15750 GCA_004025085.1 Thryonomys swinderianus
CCATCAACTGGAGAGTGGATAAAGAAGATGTGGGTTTTTTTTTTATAAAATGGAATATTATTCTGCCATAAAGAATCATAGGATCGATTCATTGATGTGCAAATAGAGATACCTGGAGGATATACTAATAAGTGAAATAAATAGATCACAGATAGGTAAATACTGGATCTTTTCTTTGATATGAATACCTGTAGATCCAAATGAGCTCTAGAAAGTATGACAGTTTTTAATAGAATGGGAAATTTCCATAGGAAATTTGGTGTGGGAATGTAATGAGGGAAAGGAATAAATATGATTCAGAAAGAAAATAAAAGAGTATGTATAAAGGGGATGGGGAGGTTTGGGTGGGTAGGGATATGGGTACAAATGAGAATTAATTTGTGTCATATACTGGCACATATTCCCCAGTGTTATATGTGGTTGTGAGGTGTATATAAATTGTACCAATAAATAATTCAATTTAAAAAAGAAGATTATTTTTATAAAATGGAGTATTACTGTGCCATAAGGAATGATGGGATTGGATCATTTATATTCAAATAGATTTACCTCATGTCATACTCATAAGTGAAATAAATAGGTCACAGATGTGCAAATATCGTATGCTTTCTCTGATATGAGAAACTGAAGCTATAAATGTGTTCTAGAATGCACGTTTGATATTGTGATATAGTAAATATTCAAAGGGTAATGGGGCTTAGGGGCAAATAATGAAGAAAGAAAAAAATTGATAGCAAAAACGAAAAAAATGCTTGTTTATATAGGGGTGGTTGGGAGGTATTGTAGGTAAGGGAGGGGGAAAATGAGAATTAAGTTGTGTCTTATACTGGTAAAAATTTCAACGTGGAGTGTAATTGTGATATGTATATATAATGTACCAATAACATGTAAAAATACATACAAAAATAAAAATATATTTAAAATGTCATGTTCATAATTTCCCAGTGTAATTACACCATCAGAAAGATGATATTAGATGAACTTAATGTAAAGAAAAAGAAAGTCAATGTTCTCCCTTTTTTCTCCTAGAAACAATGTTCAATACTATTCTTTCATTTTATGTTTCTTGGAGGAGGACAGTAAGTTTACTACTTTTAACTCCAGTTCCATCTCACATTGAACTAATGTAAATTTTTCATTCCTCTGCTCACTCATCAATGATTACAGAGTATTGACCAAATTCCATACATACTGCAACCAGGTTGTAAGGGAAGTAATGAGAGGTTCCCTGCTTTCATGAAGCTCATAGACAGAGGGAAATACATCAGACACTATAAACAGGCAGAATGAATTGGTCAATGTGCCTGTGTAAACATCTGTGTAGCAACATTAAGCAGAGAATCACCAGGTGGCAGACACCATAAACAAAACGATTGACCAGGAGAGACTTTTGAAAAGATGTAACATTTGAGCTGACACTCAAAGGGTAACAAAGAGTGGACTAAGAACCACCCAGGCAGATGGAAGATATCAAAGGCCAAGGCTCTGATGTACACAGAGGCAACAACACAACTGGCTTGAAACAGGTGAAGTGGGGACAGGGATGAGATGAAGATGAAAAATGGGCTGGGATCAGAGGAGCCTTGGAGATCAGAGTAAGAAATTCAGATGTCATTGAAGAGGCGATTAAACACCATAGCAATAGAAAACACCATGGACTGATCATCAGATTTAAAATTCTCAGAAGTGTATAGCAGTAGCTAAACTGTCATAATTGTAAAATATACATTTATTTTTGATGATGGCTAACAACTTTTCTCACTCTTTGTAATAATCATGCATCCAAAATACTCCAAAAAGCTGAATAACGCAGCAAAATGATCAAAATCTGTATAATATGTTCCACAGGAGGCTTCTCTGTATCAATGAGGTGAATTTTAAAAAGGAATCCATCTCCAAAGGCAGCCGTCTCATAATCACAAGGCAAAGTAATTCCCATCAGTTTGTTGAGCTTCTTTTCATTGTTTAGTGGGATTTTACATTATTTACATATGTCATTTCTATGAATATAGGCTCAGCTTTATGAAGTGCCTAAAATCTCCTTGAATAGCTAGTATCACCTAACATATACCATGTAAACATGTATCTGCTCCATGAATGAATAAACACGAAGGCAGGGTTAATAGCTAAAGCACCCTCTAGTAGGAAGTGAAAGAATATCTGTACTATCAAAAGAAAAGATATGAAAACTTTGAGAACATAGCTTTTTGAAGACTCATGCAACTGTACATGTTAAGCTAAGCATGCAGAAATCCAAAGCACTACTCTCCTCCTTCATGAGCACATTCTCAGTGTTCGTTTCCAAACAAATCCAGTTGATTTAAAGATAATCTGCTTCTTGTGCACAAAACATAATAGGATTGTATCTTCCCAAGAAAAACATAACAGAACTTTATTGTTTCTGGCTTTGGAGGGGAATAAATTATCAAGTCAAGCCAATGTCATAATATAACTGCCTATGATCCCAGGCTAATTTCTTGTAAAAAATAATCCACATGGAGGTGGCTGAGGATTTAACTCAAGTGGTACTGTGCCAACCTTGAATGCACAAAGGCCCAAATTTGATCCCATACTGCAAAAAATAAATAAATAAATAAATAAAAATGTCTGAAAAATAATCTGCATGGAATTCTTAAAAAAGGTCCTTCTCACCGGGCATGGTGGCTCACGCCTGTAATCCCAGCAGTCGGGAGGCAGAGACAGGAGGATTGCTGAGTTCGAGGTTGCCTGGGCTACATAGTGAGCTCAGAGCTAGCTTGAACTACAAAGCGAGACCCTGTCTCAAAAAAAAAAAAAAAAAAAAAGGTCCTTCTCAATTGGGAACATTACTCAAGCATGATTCTGAGAGCTCCCACCTATGTTCACAGGCATTTGAGTGTTTGACCCTGGGGTCACATAATGTAAGATCAAGGGCCTGATGTGAATTGATTATGACAAAGTCCAGGAAAAGATTCACTGTATGACTCTCACTTGTGAATAATATGTGTCTAGGCCACATGGTCGGTTTTTCACTTCAGACACTGCAGCCAACAGTGATACCTCAGTGTCCTGCTGATGCCCATCCCACTTTCTCATAGCCTCATAAGGACCCAACATCAGTTACAGAATTCTCTAACATCTGTAAACCTCACTCTCTATGTGAAGCTGCCACAGAGATCCTTAAACCAGGCCTACCCTAAGGGATATCTGCTCCCGTGCACCCAGAGTCCCACTGATTAAGGGAAGCTACTCTGAGCTTCAGAGTGATAAATCTATCTGTAGACCTTGACTTTCTAACAAAGATACTGGCCCAATCACACTCAGGGAGTCATTAATTTTGTGCTACAATGACTCCCCTTTCTATATATAGTCAGTACTAAATAACTATGCCTAAAATCATTTGTTGTCTCTATTCCTACATTTCTTTGGTGCAAACACAAACAGTAGAAGGTCTTGGGGCCAAGATACAGCTCCTGTCCTATGTAAGCCTAAGTGACATATTCTATTCCTACACTCTTAGAAGCCCTCACTTTTTGTTTGCATTTAGTATGTTAGTTCTAGCAAAATTATTTTAGGAGAAAAGAAATGTCCATCCATTTAAGTAAAAGAGCTATCTGGAAAGCAGTAACAGTAACTACATTATCCATATGTGATGGAAGAATATATTATGATGTCAGGGATGACCTTAAAAAATAAGCAAACTTTCTTATGGGCACATCAATGGCATAAGATTACACTTGATCTTAGCCAAAAGGCCGAGAAGTGATAATGGCATAAAATTTCCAGAGGACTCTTTGGGAGCCTGCACCATTTAATGGGCTTTCATCAAGTCTATGACTGGGAAGGGCTGAGAATAGGAAGGCACTGGGGGCATCATACTAATGCATGCGAATTTGCAGCTTGTCACACCTCAGCATATCTTGTTCCAGAAAGGCATTTATCACAGTGTGATCAAGTAGAGTTCTTCTTCAGTTAGGTTCCACAGTAGAGAGAAACATGAAAAAGCACAGGCCTACACCTCAACGAAAGCTATCACCCTCACCTATCTTCTTGACAGTGAAAACCTTTGGGCTCTCTACCTCAGACCTGCCACCATGCTAATGCCTAGGACGTACAGGTCTTCAAAGGAAGAGTATGGTCCTGTTTCTGTTTTCAGCCAGAGCTTGTATTAATAAGAGATGTGAACTACCAACAAACAAGCACACAAAACCTTAGAAATGCAGTTGGGTGCTAGGAAGGAAGCCACAAGGGTCTCATCAGGAACAACAGAAATTGGCCCACTCTGGTCATGGAGGCCATTCTGAAACAAGTTTTCATGGAGAAGCCTGAAAAGCATGCTCGAGGGCCAGCATTGTGTGAGTTCCAAAGGGCAGGTCAGAAATGTGGCTGTAGAGCGGGGCTGGGCTATCATTCCTTACAGGACACCTATAGTTAAGAAGAGTATAGAAAAATACAGATAAAACTAATAATTATATGATGTTGTTTAGAAATAAGACATATGCAACAAATCAAGACAGTTAGGATTTCGGTGATGTGACATGCTAACATTTATGTCACAGTGAAGTGTAAGCAGGAATTACAGAATACACAACTGTAATCAGCTTAGACAAATAGCAGGCACATGTTCTCTTAAAGGTCATGATAATTTCCAGAGTTTAGTGTGGAATGTGAACTACTTTAGATTATAGGCATCCATTAGCATGCTAATCTGTGGTTTCTGATTTGAAATTACTTGCTTTCAAGAGTTGTTTTCATTCAGTTATTCATACAAGGCATGAGTCTTGGACTGCTAATGTCGGGTAAAATTTGGAAAATTGTAACATACTCATCACCTTTAGTTTTTGACATAGGAATCAACATTATAGTTCTGTTTTCATCCAGAAAAGAAAATGCCCGTTTTGAAGCCTAGGAATGACATTTCTTTTTAAACAAATACTTAGATTCACTTAAAAATTAGGTATTTCATATTTTAACTTTTTAAGAATTGGAAAATATAAGTGCTGAACAGCTTCTCCTGAAAATAAGACCAATGCATGTATTTAAAAGAACACACAGTTAAGAAAATGCCATCAGGCCAGAGATTTAGCCCAGTAGCACTGCCGCTTGCCTTATGGGCACAGTGAGTTCCATACCTGGTACTACAACACACACACAATAAATAAACAAACAAACAAACAAAGAAAAAAAGAAAATCTCATCACACTTTCAGTCTCTCTCCACAGAGGCACCCACTTAGCTACCTGTATTTGCCATCTTTCACTTTGTTGGACAAAATACCCCATGCTCAAAACTTAAAGGAGGAAAGGTTTAATTTGGCTCGGCTTTCAGGGAATTTAGTCCATGGCAGATAATGATCACGTCTAAAGAATGTGGCAGCACAAAGCTTGTTAGTCCACAGGCCCAGGAAGCAGAGCCAGAAAACAAAATCAGGGACCAGATATAGCACTGAAAATTATACCTCCAGGACCAACACAGACATATCCGGAAGTAGGATTCACTTAGCCTACAGGGAGCTCCTACAGCAATCAAGATGGGGATCAAGTTTAACTATCACAAATCACGAACCTTACAGAAACATTAACAGGCTTCATTCAATACATGCATTCAAAGCATACTTGTTTGTATTTTTTATCCAAATAACAGCATATTTTAAACATCATTCTACCTCTTATTGGCCTACTGAATATATCTAAGTCCCATTAGAAACATACAGAAACTATACTTTCAACAACAGAGACCATTCAAATTATATGACTATACAATACATAAGCCACTATCAAGACATGCGGTGATGGTTTAAATTTTAAAAATTTATCACAATAAAAGACACATCGGTATTAGTACCCCCAATATATTCTCCAGTGCCCTGAACACACTTCTCCCATCCTTTGTGTCACCTTCTGAAGCAGTTATGGAAGTCCTCTTTCCTGAGTCTTTTATGAGATGTGATCAATAATACAATGAATACTGTTGCCCAGTGCCACACAATAGAAATTCATACTCATAAAAACTACAGTGTGTTCTTACCCACCTTACTTACTGGACCTTACACTGTGTGACTTCTAGCAGGTCCTGAAGGTCAAAATGTCTCCAACAGTTTCAGAATTTCGAAGCAGCCACCACGGTCTTACTAGAGACACTCACTAACAAGGACTTCCCTATCTGCCTCAGAAAGTGGCAAGAACAAAGGGATAAGTGTGTTTGAGGGGAATATGCTGAACAGGATTAAGGATGTATGTCTTTTATTTACAACTATTATTAATAATTTAAACATTTACCTTATCTTTCAACCAGACTTTGTACAAATTAACAAACGACTTAGGAACACCGAGATTGTCTTCTATAATTTGATGTAACCTATGATTATCTAAACCAAAAATATTTTCCAGGTCCTACCTTTTACTGGAAGCAATCCAGCAGTGACAATACCACCTCCCTGCCTCTTTTAGCTCCTAAGTATTACTGGATGAAACACACAGATAAACAGAGAACTTCTTGTATTTATTCTTGGAGATCAGCCTTATGAAGAAAGAACTGAAGCAGGAGGAGAAGGCAATTGAGGAGTTCTGCTGATGTCAAAGAGCTCCCGTCCATTGGCAGTGCAGAGATTTGAGAGAAAACATGAGTGGCCAGGGGAGTAAGGCACAAAAACATCCGGGGCGACTTTCCACTGGAAAAAATAGTGTCAGCTGGGGTTAAAAAATAATGCCAGCTGGGGTTAAAAAATAATGCCAGCTGGGGCTAACGTGCTGTGTGAGGGTCTGTTTGGCATATGTGTAGGACAACATGTCCAGATCAGAGTAGACAAAGGGGAGAGTATCTGAGAACAAGCTTGGGTGCGGGCAGGAACTATTCGTCTCTAAACCAGAGTAAAGAGCCTTGGTAGCCTTGGTCACATCCCGACTGTGGAATGACCACTGGAGAGCTGCAGTGGGAGATGAGACAGTCAGTTTCTCACTTTGGAAACACTCTGTGTGTCCTGCAGGCAACAGGGTTTCAAGGAAGGGAACTGATGTGTACACAGTAGGACCCATGACTGTCACAATTGCCAGAGGAGGTGTGGCTGTGGCCCAGACCTGCAAGGGGGCAGAAAGGGGCAGAGGTCCTGGATGTGGAATCTATTGGCAAAGAGAGTCACAAGTGGAGCAAAACAGGAGTCTAGATAAATGGGAAGTGCTGCCATAAGAGGCCAGGTAAATGAGGGGGACATCAAATCCAGATGGGGACCGGGGCCTGCTGTGACAGGAGCCTCTCAATGCACAAGATGAATGGAATATGCAGAGAAAGGAGAACAGACAATTCTGCTAATTTTCAAATGTCTGTAAGACTCCAAAGACAGGTCACGATACCCCTTGGGAAAGAGCCTGGCATCTAGGACAGGAAGACTAGGCCTAGAGACACAAACATGTAAGACTCCAACATTCAAGTACTATAAGCATAGGCATGATGTCTAAATGTAAAATACTTATCTCTGGTGAACCAGATGAGATTTTGCCCTCATTAGAGGCATCAAATCTCACCATCGTAGAGATGCAGAAGGGTGTGTTCCCATGAGTACTTGTAGAAGGAAATGCATTTGTGATACATACATATATATATATATATATATATATATATATATATATATATATATATATATATTTGTACTAGGGAGTATCAGATGTATAATAGCATCCATTAATGGAAACAATCTAGGAGACAATATGGACACTATTTTATACATGAAGAAACTGTGGTCTCAACATACACCCCAAACTAAAACAGCAATAGGATCTGGACCTTTTTTTTTTCTTTTTTTGAGACGGGGTCTCGCTTTATAGTTCAGGCATGCCCATCACTATGGTATGTGGTATTAATGGCTGGTGGGTATGAGTCACCACTCCCAGCATTGTATGTGGTTACCGGGATCCAGCTCAAGTGATTAGCTCAGTGGTTCCAGCAAGCCAGGCGCTGGAGCCACTGAGCTAAATCTCCAGCCCCGGACCATTTTCTTTCAAGGATCTACTAAGTAAAACAAACATTAAGCCCTCTTGAGTATACCTTAAAATATCCAAAATGGTCATGGTGGTGTGTTTAGTGTTGAATGCATTTAAAAATGCTGAAACCAGCTCTGGAAGCTGAGGGAACACAGCAAGTTTTAGGCTACTCTGGGCAACTTTGTGAAACCCTGACTTAAAATATATAAAGGGCTGAGGACAATATACCTCTTGGATTGATTCTGAATACTATGAAAAAAATTGCAAAACACTGCCACTTCCTCCTGCCAAGCACCTGTTTTCTTTCAGGTCCTCCTGCAACATTTGGGGAAGATCAACAAGCAAACAACAATGATCCCAGATCTCACAAAGTGAGAGTGGCACAAATTAGCAAAGGGGAGACAAACCAGAGACAAGCCCTAAAACACAAGTATATGATATTTATGTTAGTGGGTGAAGGCTTTAGGAAGAGAGGAAAAAAAGAGGAATTAACTTCAAGAAGGAGTTTAACATTTGATTCAATAAACTCAGACACCTCAATCTACACCTGGTCCTTTAATCAAAGTTGAGGCCCAGAAACAAATGTGTGCAATGAACACCCTTGAACAGGAAAGAAGAATTTCATGCACTGGACCACAGGTTTAACAATGGCATTTTCATGGTCAAAAGATGCTCATCAGGGCTACACCCATGGATTCTTTCAGTAAAACTACACCTTCATTGGACAAGCCCACTGCTTTGGGGTCCCCAAGGGTATATCTAACAAGATGCCAAATAATGACAACCACAGGCTAGCTACTATAGCTCTCGTGTGACTCAGAGACCAAACTGAGTGATAAAATAATAATGAACACACTGAAACCCTTAGGACCAGAAAGGGAGACACAGGAGGTAAAGGGAAAGTAGACAACATAAAGTGTGAAACTTTCTTTAACAGATGAGAAAACTGGGTTCAGGAAGATGAAATGACGTAATCAAGGTCAAAGAATAACTGAGTGATAAAAGAAAAGTTGGCTGAAGTGAAAACCAATGCTTCCCAGAAACCCCGGCTTCATTCTTTTCAACTTGATCTCTTCACATCAATTTCAGCAGGCACCACATACCTGTCTTTTAAACAATAGTCAGATATATCACAACAAAATCATCAGCTTTCTAATATTGTGTCCATAAATGACAACAAAAACTTGTGCCGTTATACCTGTGTCATAGATACTTATATTTTACTTGTCACAGACATAGGATTTTAAGGCAGACACTGTGATTATCCATATTTTACAGACGAAGACACTGAGGTATAGAAAGTTTAAGTGACCTGTCTGGAGCTAATATCCAGCTCCAAAAAGATATGTCAGTATTTGAACACAAAGCTGAAGCAGGAGGATTGTGAGTTCAAATCCAGCCTAGGTAACTCAAGGAGACCAAAAATAAAAAGTACTAGAAATGTACTATAGTGTAAGAGAGTTCCATGGTTTCATTCCCATCCTCACACACACAGAAAAAAAAAGAGAGAGAAAGAGAGAAATCTGAACACAGAATGAAAAATCTGTTCTCTTAATTCTTGTGTGAAATGCTCCCAGATGTATTTTGAGTAATTGCAAAGAATAACACAATCAGTGATTAAAAACATATTTTTGTAATTGTTTTAGCTAGAATTTCTCAACATGGCCATTAATTTTAAATCAAATTATTGAGTAGTTATTGAATTACTATTATAATTCATTCAGGGTGCATGGTATTCTAAGAGCAGGCATTTTCTCCCAGGAAATAAACCATCTTTGGTATATTTCTGAAAGCCATAAATTTTTACAGCGCTGTGAAAAAAAGCTACAACAAATTAGGCACATCTTCCTACAGTAATTCAATAGTTCCATAAAATCAGCATTGATCGAGTAGGACTTTCCCTTGAGAATTGTCTGGCAAAGATATTTAGCTATAACCTGTTCTCTCAAATGCTGGAAATGAAATCTGTGGTATAAGAGAAAATGCTCATCTCATTTTGAGTCATTTTATCTTATGTTTTTTAAATCAAAGGTTCCAGAAACAATAGGTGAAAGGCTGTCCGGCATGACAACAGATGAAAGTATGTATTTCTCCTGCTTCCAGGTACAAACACATATATGTCTCATGCACATATGTCTGTCACATATGATTTTTTTTTTTTTGAGACAGGGTCTTGCTTTGTAGTTCAGGCTGGCTCTGAGCTCACTATGTAGCCTGGGCAAGCCTCGAACTCAGCAATCCTCCTGTCTCTACCTCCTGAGTGCTGGGATTACAGGCATGAGCCACCACACACGGCACTGTGGTATGCGGTATTGATTATTGGTGGTCGTGAGTCTCCACACCCAGCATTGTATGTGGTTTCCGGGGATAGAACTCAGGACCTTGCTCTTGCGAGGCAGGCGCTGGAACCACTGAGCTAACCCTCTGGCCCTCATGTATGATTTTTTAACCTGCTTGATAGACATTAAGAATAGGCTCAATGTGTTTCATAAATCTGCATTTCTTTGTAAACAGAATCAAAGATGGCACAGAACATGTCTATCACCCTCAATCCCTTTGTTAAGGATTCCCCACCCCCAGAGTCACTGAGTCTTTTCCTTTTGACTGAATTTAAATCTTTTAATCTTGTCTGCATGCAGTTCAAGGTTACTCAGGAATTTCTAACTCTGAGGCTTGTGCTCTGACCAACAACCAGGCTGCTTCCCTGTACCTCTCTTCCTCAGACACTGATCCCATCCCAGTGGTGTTTTGAGACAGAATTAAGCTGTAACTTAATTATGGCCCATGTATCTAGAATGGTACTAGTCCCAGAGCCTTCGGGACAAATAAGAATACAGTGGCTCACATCTCTACTGTGTTCTGTTGCTTAGTCGGGAAACCACCAAAAAAAAACAGCTGACTAGTGTAATGGTGATGTTAAAGCTGGGGTGTAGCTCAAATACAGAGCACTTGAAGAGCCTGGGTTCCACTGCAGATAAAAAAGGAAGAAAAGCAAGATGAAGTCAATGAATGAAATGGGCATGTGCCACTTAAAGGGATAAGACTGGCCCACCCCTCCAACCCCTGCACTTGGACAACTCAGACAAGGGATGGCACTGTCGGCTTTTCAAACTTGTATATGATATCTTGGAATGGTCTTTAAAAAGTCTCTTCAGGGGCCAGAGATTTAGCTCAGTTGTTCCGGCGCCTGCCCCTCAAGCGCAGGTCCTGAGTTTGATCCCAGTAACCACATACAGTGCTGGGCATGGTGACTCACACCCACCGGCAATCAATATCACATACCACAGTGCGGGGTGTGGTGGTTCACGCCTATAATGCCAGCACTCGGGAGGCAGAGGCAGGAGGATTGTTGAGTTCCAGGTTTGCCTGGGCTACATAGTGAGCTGAGGGCCTGCCTGAACTACAAAGCAAGACACTGTCTCAAAAAAAAAAAAAAAAAAAAAGTCTCTTCAGATGTTTAAATGCTTCAACTATTATCACCCCACCCCCACCATGCATACATCTAATGATCCAAAAGGTACCCATAGCCCAGCCCTCAGGATGCCGGTTTGTAACTTGCGGTGTGGATAGTGAGGAGCAAGTCTGTCAGAGACAGAACTAAGACCACAGACCGTTAAAGGATGAAGTCGACTTGAGAAGTTAATGTCTGTGGTAACGTGATGAAACTCATCTGTTCTGACTCTCATCGGTTACCAATTCTCACACATCTGGAGGAAAGCAGATCACAGCACATCCTGTGTAACAGAGAGAATAGCAACCTCCAAGGGAAAGAAGGCAAAGGAAAGAGCTAGCAATAATATACTAATAAGAGAAGAAAGAAGACAACTGTACATATGACTGAAACACAAGGAAAACCGCACAGACCTGCTCCCAGCTGTCTCTATTGTATCTTTCTTCATTAAACAGACCCAGCCAGGGACTGCAGGCCCTTTCAGGATTAGTACAAGATGCCACTGGATGACCTTCTTGAAGAAGGGAAACTACCAAAACTGCCAGTCCTTGTATCTATTGACCCTGAGCTCTGTGAAAGCAGTTTCAGTGGCTGAACAGTTTGACACTGGCAAGTCACAACAGGGTTTGCCAGGCACTCAGGACAGATCAGATGGAATTGAAGGTGCTCACATGAGAGTCCAATCCTGTCACCCTGCCACGAGGAATAGTCAGAACATGCAGAGCATCTGATCCCTGGTACTTTAGTTTTTAATCAGTAAAGTACGCTTGTTTTCATAAATGCCAGCGCTTTAGCTGTTGAAAAAGAAAAATACTCTGAACACTCTGCAAATCACCCCTGGGATTTTTGAGCACACCAGTCCCTGAGGATTTCTATGAGAAGTGACCTGTGGCAACACATTCCTCCTCAGCCCTGAAGACTCAACTGAGAGGCAGGTCAGGAGCCACAGCTGACACGTTTTCCTTTATAAAGAGGCCATTCACACTCTGCAACAGACATTTTAAGCAATAATATGGACATTCACCTCTCTGTGTGGCAGCAAAGGTGAAATAAAGGAGCAGTGGAATCCACGGAGAAATTCAGGCAACACATAAAAGGAACTGGACAGGTTGATATAAAACACTCTCTCCTTCGCTCACTGTCTCAACTCTTCATTCTTTTTCTTGATCTCTCTGTTTCATTTTTTTTTGTTTGCTTGTCTGATGCTACTTATCTTAGCAAGCACTAACTCTTAAGTGCATCCAAAATATTTAGTGTTGACTGTTAACAAGACACCATATAAAGTCAATGATAGAAGCAACATTCTTTAAAGCAGATATTTATAACTTGTTCAATTAAAAAACTGGATGCAGTGAGGTTCATATAGCATGATAAGAAGTGCCTAAGGTCACAGAGCCAGAATGCCAATCTATGTCTGTTCATGAGCCCAGATTCAGAGCACAAAATTCTCACTGTCCCACCGCTAGAAGATGACCTCCACTGGCCATTTATCTGTTATTGTCATGCTTTCTCTAAGTTCACAGAGGGACAGTGTCTTGGTCATTGCAGAGATTAAATGATTAGAGTGAGTTTACAAAACCACACTTTTGTAAGGAGGAGGCAAATGGCATATTTCAGAGGAAGGAAAGACAATAATGCAGAAAAAATGGAGGGATGGGCCACATACCCTAAGATGCCCGATTTGGTTTACCCTACCGTCCTCTGCTCTACCAATTGAGCTATGGAAGGGAGCAGAAGATGCCCAATTTGGTAAAGAGAGACAAAGAAATATTCTTAAAGAAAGAGAAGAGGCCTGGAATTTAAAGTGTCATAGGTTTTGAGAAACAGAACATACCCGAGAGAATTCTAATAGTTTTAAAAACTGATATCCTGAGAACAGCAAAGATCTATTCCAAGATTTCTAACTACCTCTACATGTATCCCTTGCCCATTTCTGCACAAAGGACCAGCACTGCCCTGAGATGTGGCCTGCAAAGCCTTTGACAGGGCCAACAGGTTACGAAGTACAGAGACACACATTTGGCTCAATCTGTTAAAGCTTCAAAGAGGAAACAATACCCGAGGCTGCCCTGTGGCATCGTGAGGCCCACTATATTGAAGGCTTTGCTGCGCATCTGGCAGCATCTGTCACCAGTGCCATCCAGGGACTCCTACAGTACATGAGAGACTCAGGCACAGTGCTGACTAAAAAATGCACTTCTGTGGACCTCCTCCTGCCTGGCTTCAACAGAATCATACAGAGGACCCTCAGACATACAAGACCTCTAAATATGGCCTCAGACTCAGTGGCTACTGATAAACCAGGAGTTTGCTGAGGGCTTTTCTAATAGTAACAATCCACTAGAATGGTACCTGATCTAGTTTCTGAAGTATCACTCAACTGTCATTATTGAGATAATGCACATAATATGTATTTCTTTATTCCCCTGTCTCAAGAATCCAGGACCAAAGATCATCCACTGCTGTTGTCTCTGACTGGCTGTGCTCCTAGTGGGAATAAACTATCATTTAACTCTCCAGTGTTCACTTCTCTATCATGCAAAATGGATTTACTTTAACTTTTAATCATTTAAAGAAAAACTTTTAAGTATTTGTGGGTAACATTATTATCCCCTACACACTCTCTCTCTCTCTCTCTCTCTCTCTCTCTCTCTCTCTCTCTCTCTCTCTCCATATCCTCACCTACTAACAGAATATGGGTCCTCCTCATTAGGAATGAAGTGTTTGATCTGGATTTTCAGGTTGCTACTCCAGTCAAAGAATGAAATAAGGCCAGCCTACACCAGCATGTGGCCTTCTCTTGATCAGCAGGGGTGTGGCCCAACTTGACCTGCAGGCTCTGAATCGGATGGACTTGTCTATAAGGAAAGCCATTCTTCCCTGACTGAAGGAATAGAAGGTCAACAGGACAGAGAGGTTTCCTCTTTGTATTCTGCAGCTTTTGCTCTGATTTGAACATGATACCAGGAGAGGAGAGTGTGGCGATAAGTTCAAATGTCTGGAGAAGAAGTTCTGATCGCTAGGAACATGGCTCGGATGTCCTCATGGCCCTAGGCAGTGTCAGCCTGAAAACCCTTCATGTTTAGAGATCTTCAAATCAGGTGTGGTAACTGGTAGCCAGATGGAACCTGCACTGATACAGCATCAAAACCCTCTTTTAAGTTTCTTGCAGAAATTTCTTGCAGAATTCTAATACAGGAAATACAAGCATCTAGGCTATACTAGACTTCAGAAAGGAGTGTTCCTAAGTCATTCCTTTCAAGATTCCCAAAAGGATTCTTCTACAAAGAGTTGGTCAGGAACTACACCACTGAACGTATAGTCCCAGCTACCAGAGGTCCTCAGATCTTTCCAGGGATCTGGGACTTCTCTACCTAACTTATCTTATTTGCTCACTTATGTGAAGTCTGTTCTCTGAACTAAAGGCCTGCTTTAGGACAAGCAGCTCCTACCACATTATATCATCATCCTGACAGCAGTGATCTTATTTGTATGCTCATGAATAATGAGAAAGTAGCAAAGAGTGCATTTCTTTCAGGTTTAGATTAAGGGACATCATGCCTCACAAATGAAGGTAGATTTGAAGAGGAAAAAATAAAAGGACACTGAAATATGAAAGTGCTAAAAATTAAAATAATGTCCAGGCAACTATTGCTCCTTTGTTTATGTTGTGAGGCTTTTATATTCCAGTAAAGAATTTTCTACCTCAGACTATTGTTAATAATATGATTATTATATATTCTCTCTGTATTAAATTCAGATATTTTCTTATGATAGATGATAAAAGCATATGTTTCTTTTTTTAAAAGCATGTTTCTGTTACACCGGACACATACGGTGTATCACAAAATCTCTAAAGGACTATTTTTAAATATTCTTATGAAAACATAAAATGTGAAAGGGATAGATACATTAATTAGCTCAATATTTCTCTTATGTGTACACAGCTTTCTTTTTAAAGCACATTGTATACCTTGAATAGACACAATTACTTATCAATCACATTTTTAATAACTTCAGAAAAAGAGATTCACTAAAGAAGTAATAACTAGGTGAATTTTTCCTGCATATACAGATTTCAAAACTAATTTAGTCAACAATGAGAGAGTCACTTTCTCATCTTACGAAAACTTTCTCATCTTACGAAAACAACATCATTTTCCAGCGTGGCAGCTGATTTTATTTGTCAACGTGACTGGGTCACATTTTTTTAGAGGTGAGTCTTGGAGGGGATCTTTGCAAGAGACCAGCAAGTAGGTCAGCAGACTAAGAGTACATGGCCCTTACCAGTGTAGGTGAACACCATGTGTTCAAGTGAGAGATCAAATAGAATCAACAGGGAGA
>PVIC010042465.1:0-15787 GCA_004025085.1 Thryonomys swinderianus
GCACTCGGGAGGCAGAGACAGGAGGATTGCTGAGTTCGAGGCGGCTTGCCTGGGCACCACAGTGAGCTCAGGGCCAGCCTGAACTACAAAGCGAGACCCTGTCTCAAAAAAAAAAAAAAAATATATATATATATACACACACACATTAAAAAAAGAACAAAAATCACAGTATCAGAAAATTAAAGAACAGCAACATAGAATGAAACTCACTGCCCAGAAAAGAATTTCATTGGTCATTATTTATGTAGACTATGGACAGTAGAGAACAAATTATTAAAAGTATGAAAGGAATTATTATATAATAATTAATGTAACTAATCACAATTAAATCTAGAGAAAGACATTAAAATAATGTCACTAGGTACAGACAAAACACAAGAAAGAATAAAGAAATAGGCCAAGATTAAAACAGAATACATAAAACTGTCTTCACTTGCATATAGTATTATGGCATATGCTGGAAAAGTTAAATTACCAACAAAAACTATTATAATGGAATTACTAAGATAATGTACCTCAAAGTATATCCTTAGCTTAAAACAGAAGAATATGCCGTGTAATTTATGCATTAGGTGTAAGAAGATTGGAAATTATAAATCTTACAAGAAAATGAAGCCTTCAGAGTAACACAGTTAAAGAACTGTTAAGGTCCATGTATGAAAGAAGTTCAACACGAGATGTTATGGATGCAAAAGAAAACCATAGAAATATAATAAAATATATTGTGAAACAGGAAGAAAATTTTCAAAGGGAAAGAGGAACTGTGTGGGGGCAGGAGAAAGCAAAGGGGAAAGAAAAATTTGATGGTGATGAGGAAAAAAAGCTTGGGTATATAGGAGAGTGGGGAGTTAGAGGGAGGGCAGGGGAATGGGAAAAAATAAGAATCATGTACCGGCGTGGTGGCTCGTGCCTGTCATCCCAGCACTCGGGAGGCAGAGACAGGAGGATTGCTGAGTTTGAGGCTTGCCTGGGCTCCATAGTGAGCTCAGGGCCAGCCTGAACTACAAAGTGAGACCCTGTCTCAAAAAAAAAAAAAAAAGTTTCATATGAAAATTTTTTAAAATTTGAATTTTTTTCATCTGTATGCCAAGATTTATTCTATTAAAAATTTTAATTTATTATCATGAAGGAAAAAAATCAGTGATAACATTTTAATTGCATCAAGAAATTGTTTAAAAACCAAACTGAAATAACCCAAGCCTAGAGACAGTGGAATAATGCAGTGAAAAGCTTGAAATATAAATTGCCCTGCAATCCTACGGGCAAAAGTTGAGGCAAAGAAGCCACAAATAATCTTTTCAGCATGATCATGACATAACCTCAAGTATTAACTTATTCAAAACTCCAAAGAATTGAAACGCAATAAAACTTTGCTTGAAAAAATTATTACAATGCAAAGAGATTTCAAAAAATCCATTTTGTGACCACCTTGGAGGTAGCTACATAAAACCAGAGATGTAAAACCATAAATGCCTTGTTTACTTGCACTGAGTTTCTATGGATCTTCAGGCATACATATAGCAAAGGCAAAAAATTTTTGTTTTGGGCTGAGGGTTTAGCTCAGTCATTCTGGTATCTGCCTTGCAAGTGCGAGGTCCTGAGTTGGATCCCTGGTAGCACATACCAGAATGCTTAGCATGGTGGTTCACATGTGTTATCCCAGCACTCAAGAGGCAGAGGCAGGAGGGTTGCTGTGAAAGTGAAGCTAGCCTGAGCTACATAGTGAGCTCAGGGCCAGCCTGAACTACAAAGCGAGGCCCTGTCTCGAAACATTGTTTTTCCTTTTAAGCATGGCACAGTGGTGTGTTCGTGTAATCCTAGCACCTGGGAGGCCGAGAAGGAGGACTGTCTAAGTTTGAGGCCAGCCTGAGCTACATAGTGAGTTCAAGGCCAGCCTGAACTAGTGAGATTCTCATCTAAACACACACACACACCAAAAATGACTTTTTTTTTTTAAAACTTTGTCAGATGTAATCAATTCTCCATTCCATTTTTTAGCTAGGAAAATCAATCATGTTTAAATCATGAAAATAAATTCATAAGTTATTAAGATAACTTGTATTTTACACAAGCAACATGTTGCAAAACAAGCAAAAGGGAAGCTGGTTACAGACAAAGCCTGCTTCCGCACTGAGAAGACTGAACACACTCCTGAGGTTACACACAAGACGCTGCCCATGAAACCCATGGGGGCTCAGTCACGGGTGGTGAGGGACAGGGAAATGTGAGAGGTCAGGTAATTGGGACCGCTTTTCCGCCTACTTAACCATCTTCATAGGGTGAAACTTTATGTCCTCAGTCTCAATTCGGGGCAGAGACAAACTTAGTCCGTTGAAAGTTGACCTATGTCTTTCCTCAATTTTTCTTTTGCATTCTAACATGTATTGCCTGCTAAGCACTATGCAATTCTCCAACCACAAATGGGGGCCCCCATCAGTGCACTACCCGGAGTGACAGGACAACTCAGAGTGCTCTGCTGTTACGCTGTTTGAGTGAAGACTGGTGCCCAAGCAGGTGATGTTGTTTCTCATTAGGAGGCCTCATTCTGAAGTTACCGAGGGCGGCACACTGAGCCACCCTTTCCACAGAAATGAACCTACTGCCTCAAATTGGCTTATGATAAAAGGGACGGACATTTCTACCATGTTAAAAATTGTGATAAGTCTTAGATTCTCTCCTCCATTTAAAAGAAATTATACTCTACGTACAACTAGTTTCAAAGTTCCAAGGATGCCTTTTAGGATGACACCCAGACATTCGCGATGGAAAAAATTTAAATTCTTTGACACAAAAACAAATAATTGATGATGTTTAATTGAACCAAGCACTGTGATCACAGTGTATAGTTGTGCTTGACCACATCACTCTGGAGGCTCAGGCAAGAGAATATGAGCTTCAAAGTCAGGGTAGTGAGATTCACTGTTAAAATTCAAAATAGTGATAATAAAGATTATAATGTTCCTCAGTGAGAAGGTAAATGGGCCAAAACCTTACTATCATAAAGAATACCTTGAAATTATTCTGTGTAACACCTCTCCCATTACACCTAGATAATGTTGCTAACCATTTTTTAAGCTACCAACAGAGACAAAATTCCAGTTGTGCCTCAAAAATGATTACGTGGTGGGCTGGAGGGTTAGCTCAGTGGTTCCGGCGCCTGCCTCGCAAGCGCAAGGTCCTGAGTTCAATCCCGGTAACCACATAGACTGCTGGGGCGTGGACTCACGCCCACCAGCAATCAACACCGCATACCACAGTGCCGGGCATGGTGGCTCATGCCTGTCATCCCAGCACTTGGGAGGCAGAGACAGGAGGATTGCTGAGTTTGAGGCTTGCCTGGGCTCCATAGTGAGCTCAGGGCCAGCTTGAACTACAAAGCAAGACCCTGTCTCAAAAAAAAAAAAAAAAAAAAAGATTACGTGAACTTAGCAGTACAAACATAATTATTTATATAACTTTATGTATATTTCTTTCTCCAGAGTCTAAAATTTTGAGCCACTTTCAAGCTGAGCCAGCGGAGGGCCCGCCCTTTACATTCACACTAAAGACACTTTCAGAGGAAAACCACTGCTTCGGGCGCTGGTTTGCCACCCGCCGTCATCCCGCTTTCCCACGCCGCATCTGCTCTACTTTGCTCCTCCCCGCACAGAGCACCACTTTGTGCCTAATTACCGACCCGCTTGCAGACCAACTCTTGCTGGTCCCACCCGCTGCGATAGTGCTTCCAGTCGTCCAGCACGTCCGTTTTCTTGAGACACTTTCACTTTGTAGTTCAGACTGGCCTTGAACTCACTACTTAAACCACACTGAACTTCAACTCTTCACAGTCTTCCTGCCTCAGGCCCTCTCAAGTGCTGGGATTATAGGTATGTGCCAAACCTGGCTAGCACCTCATTTTTATTTATTTATATTAAGTTTATTGGTACATTTTAGATATACATTATGAACACATTTAACATTTAGCATTTGTACCTGTACATGACGTATCTTGATTCTCATTTTCTCCCATTCTCCTGCACTCCTTACAACTCCCCACCTCCTATATACATGACCTTTGTTTCCATTTTTTTTGTTTTTGTTTTTTTTTTGAGACAGGGTCTCACTTTGTAGTTCAGACTGGCCCTGAGCTCACTATGTAACCCAGGCAAGCCTTGAACTCAGCAATCCTCCTGTCTCTGCCCCCCAAGTGCTGGGATCACGGGGCACGAGCTGCCATGCCCAGCACTGTGGTATGTGGTATTGATGGCTGGTGGGCATGAGTCACCATGCCCGGTATTATATGTGGTTACCGGGATTGAATTTAGGGCCTTGACCCTGAGCGCTAGAACCACTGAGCTAAATCTCCAGCCCTCCATTTTTTTTGGTTTTTACCATCAACTTTTTTTCTTTCCTTTCTTTACCCTTTCCCCCTTTTCTAAGGGAATATCATGTCATTTTAAAAACAATGCCTATAAACTATCCATGAACTACAGCAATTGTGTGAGATGGTGCTTTTCTATCTTTTCACCCATTCATAAGTCACCTGTGGATGGATACCCTCCCTCAAGGAGATTCAAAGTTTAACAGCCACTGTCTTCTGGAAATTGTCCTTTATAGAATCACTTCCATCTTTCTTTCTTTAAATTGAAAATTTCCCATCTTTCTTGGCATTTTAAACCACAGGAAACTTTTGCATTGTTCTAGATATAACAGAGTACTTGCAGCAGGCATAGCCAGGCCCTAACACTGAACCTCACCACAAGCAATGCTAAACATTTCTTCATTTGTATGTAATTTGTAAAAACCCTACATAAGTATGGAATTGTTGAGAAGTGTTTGGAAATTTTGGAATTTACTGTCACCAAATCCAGAGTGGAGGATACAAATGGAGTGTTTGTGCCTAAACTTTTAACAAATTTAACGTAAGTAGGAGGCTTAGCCACTTTCCTGTTATGAGATAAAATACCAAACAGTCACAGATTAGAGCAGCAGAAGTTTACACTGGCTCAAGATCAGTTCACATTCTGCTCGATCCGAAGTAGAAATATGATGACAAAGAGGCCTGGTGAAAGCAAAGGTAGTCAAGCCGTGCACCCTGGAGGGAGGGAGAGATGGGATGAGCTACAGACAAGAGCACACTTTCCAGGCTTTGCCTCTCTCTAGTGACCCGTCTCCAACAAGTCCTCACATCCAAAGAGCAACTCACCAATGAGTGAATTCACCGATGAGGACAGGGCCCTCACAGACCAATCAACTTTCCAACTCTGAGGCATTTAAGACACAAAGCATAATTCCTGGTCTGCTGCTGGGACAAAAAGCAGGGAACCCAGCGCTGCGTAGCTTCACCTACACAGAACCTTCGTACATCCACGAGGAGTCTCCCCTCAGCCCTCCTGCTCCCTGTGCAGCATGGTGAGGAGGGGGCTGCGGCAATGAGCTGACAAAGCAGGGGGCTGGGCGAGGTCGGGTCACCTCCCTGGGATGGACAGAAAGCTTAGGTCCTGGCAGCTGTCTTGGTCCCGAGGCTTAGAAAGGACCAGAGGTGCACACCAGTGACAGCTGACACACAGCAGTAAGGACTAACCACCTGCCCGAGGGAGGAACGGATCCTGCCAAAGCTCATTCTGTCCACTTCCAGCCAGAAGCTGGGCATCTACCACAAGCGCCCTTCCTATGGTGGGACACTTGGCATTGTTTAATTGCTATTTTGAGGGCTGAGGGTCTTTCAAAATCTTCCCACCCAGCCACAGGCAATAGAATTCATATAGCAAGTCATGTTAAGCCAGGTTGGGGCTTTTTCAGGAACACACTGGGAGCATCTGACTTGAGTGCTTGACAGAAAATGTAATTCTCCGGCCAGTGTGCCTTACTGGACAGTGCATACAACAGAAAGCTTCTTCACGGTATAAGCAAGCTCCATTTTCTGCCCACTGAGCCAAGACGGAGGAGAAAGTATAATAGCTGCTTGAGAAGAGCCCAAATGACAGACTCTTATTTTGTTTTGTTTTTATTTTTTTAGTTTTTTGAGACAGGGTCATCTCAGTTTGTAGTTCAGGCTGGCCCTAAACTCACTATGTAGCCCAGGGTAGCCGCAAACTCACAGCAATCCTCCTGCCTCTGCCTCCTGAGTGCTGGGATTATAGGCGTGAGCCACTAAGCCCGGCCCTCAAATGACAGCCTCTAGACACCCTTCCTGTCCCAGGCTTCTTTCCTGGACATTGCTTTGACCTATCTTGTTGGGTCACTGCTTTGAAGAAGGATTTTTCTTCCAGCTTTGCAGAGCTGCCTGTGTCTCCTTATTGTAATACATCCGCTTTCTTTTTTGTCTTTGAATACAGGATCACAACAGTGCCACTGAACTTCCAGAATCAATCCCACATGAACAAAACAATTAAATGTAAAGAAAAATCTTGGTCCAAGCAAGTGGAGAATACAATAGAATAAAAGGAAAAATGTAAAGTTGTCACAAAGCAGAAAATTAAATGTGTCACTTAGCTTCATGGCACAGACTTTCTTGAACTTTATCTACATTTTTCAGTAAATAAAACCATGCCAGAAAAAGGTAATAAAAGTATTTAATAAATGAAGGTGGTAAAATGTAATGACCATATTATGTAAAGGAATGAAGATAAAAGAAAATATTTGAGAAGCTTTAGACAGGAAACTTGTCAACTGCAAGGTCATGAAGAAATCCAGAATTCTGAAGACTAATCTTAGCATGACGGCCAGAACAGCAGTTTCAGTGTAGCCCCGTTCTCAATCATTTCTCTGTGATGAGGCAGGAACAGCCAAGAGCTCAACACATGCATTCTTCATCATGTGCTAATCCTCCTCACAGATGGACACTTCTTCTGTATTTCAGCATATTAATTTCTCCATAGTAAAGTTCTCACCGGGAGTCATGTGATGGGTAGACTTACTGTCAAAAGATACTGGAAAGGGCTGGAGGGTTAGCTCAGTGGTTCTGGCGCCTGCCTCTCAAGCGCAAGGTCCTGAGTTCGATCCCCGGTAACAATACAATGCTGGGCGTGGAGACTCATGCCCACCAGCCATCAATACCGCATACCACAGTGCCGGGTGTGGTGGCTCACGCCTGTCATCCCAGTACTCGGGTGGCAGAGACGGGAGGATTGCTGAGTTCGAGGCTTGCCTGGACTACACAGTGAGCTCAGAGCCAGCCTGTACTACAAAGCGAGACCCTGTCTCAAAAAGGAAAAAAAAAAAAGATAATGGAAAAGCACATGTCTGGGAGTGCCTGAATAAGGCCAGGGGGTATGACCTTAGCAACTGCATCTAATTCCCAGCTCCTTCATCTTGAGGGCTTTCCCTACCCAAGAATTTCCACTGGATAGTTGAAGAGCTGGTACTGGAAGCCTTGAGGAACTGGAGACCAACATCTAAAGCCAGTAAATGCCGGAGCACCTCCGCAGAAAAAAGGAGAGTTGTCCTTTCTTCTCTTTTTATTCCTTCTCAGGTACAAGCTTACTGGTTGGTGCCAACCCCATGCAAGGCGGATTTTCTGTGCTCAGCTTGTGTCCTGTGAGCCAGTCGTCCACAGACAAAAGCTTTACTAACTTCCTGCTGTTTCCTACTCGTCAAGGGGACATTTTGCAATTAGTGAAAGCATTCCTTGACAAATATTTTTTATATGTACAAATTTTAGTATGAAAACGGTGAATGTTTACAAATAAAATAGCAAAAATTTTCTACTAAAAGCCCTCAGGCAATTAGAGTCACTTCCATGAAAAGAACAACCTTCCAGATTGCTGAATTTGAGGCTTGCCTGGGCCACACAGTGTCTCAGAAAAAAAAAAAGAGCCCTTCAAATCATCTGTACATGAAATAACTGCTGAACATGTATTTAAAGCATGAGAATAGAATAGCTTTTTAATAATAATTTGTACTTATGAAACACACCAAAATTCATCTTTAAATAGCAAGATCTATAGAAAAATGTGAACTATTCACCTTTTTCTTGAACATTGGTGATGCCCACATCATCCCAGGTGAATAGAGTCCCAACTGCTCTGTGCCTAATGACTTGACATGTTGGTTATTTTAAAAGCTATTTCTTTAACCTCACGTATCAAATGACACATGTAGTCATTTCTATAATAAATCCTAACCATCTCAGTTTCTTTCAAAAAGTGTAACTGCCATACATTTGAATCTTCTTAGGCTGAATATATTACTCAATTTAAATTATTCATTTAAAGGAGTGTTAACTGACATATGATGACATTTTGAATGTATATTAGGCATGTGCTTTCTGTGGCTATTATCAGTGGCCTGTCACAGCACAGGAACAAAGAGAGCATACATTAAATGTTACACTGGGCCATATTCTGTGGATTAGACCCAAGAGCTTCGAAGACTCTAAAGAGGGCTGGGGATTAGCTCAGTGGTTCCAGCATCTGCCTTTCAAGTGCAAGGTACCTGGTAACCACACACCACAATGCCAGGCATGGTGGTTTATGCTGTAATCCCAGCACTCGGGAGGCAGAGGCAGAAGGATTGCTGTGAGTCCGAGACTTGCCTGGGCGACACAGTAAGCTCAGGGCCAGCCTGAACTACACAGTGAGACCCTGTCTCTAAAAACAAAACAAAATAAAACAAAAAAACTAAAGAAGAAAGCAAAGAACAGAAGAAGGTAAAGGGTGCAGATTTGGCTCAAGAGGTACCACCTACCTTGGAAGCATAAGGGCCTAAGTTCAATCCCTGGTACAGCCCTTCCCCCCACACACAAAAAAAGAACAGAGGAAGGTGGGGAGTGTGAGGAGAAAAGATGGATGGAAAAGGATGAAGAAACACAGAACCCATAATGTTGCTATTAAGTACACCTCTTTCCCAAAAGACTCTGAAGTAAGAGTTTTATGGCTAAAAGCTTTTTCATGTTGTTCTTATCCTTGTTCCTGAGGCCGAATAGGAAGGTATCGACTACAGGATGCAGGACTTTTCAAGGAGTCTGTTACTTCCTTGGTTTAGATATAAATGACCAAGGCAGAACCAGAGTGCTTCACAGTTAAGTAGGGTAAACTGCACCTGAGGAAGATATCTGCGCTGTCTGCCCCTGAACAGAGTCCATAAGATGGTAATCACACTAGACCCAGGAGAGAGCCAAATAGCCAATGAATCTGACAGACAGCGAGTAAAATTTCTTCTCACTACAATTTAACACTTCAAAATGTGGCTGATGCAACTTTGAGTTATGTTTAAATTCACACAAGATAAAGCAAAAAATTATATCACTAAAATATTATACTTGATCTTAGCCAAAAGTCTAAGAAGCATTGTCACTAAAACATTATGATAACTGAACAAATCTGTCTCAGTTATTTTCATGGCACCAAGATGCAATCCTCCAACACTCACAATCCAAAGTGGGAAGGTTTATTTTTATTCACAGTTTATAAATATTTTAGTCCATAGTTGGCTGGCTCCAAGGCACGGTGGCCTGGGAGAGAGGCATGGCATGGGGAATACGGGCTCACGGCACAGCAGGGGGAAACAGGGAGCCATCAAGGGAGGATAGATACACATTCTAGAACACACCAGAGAGACCCGTGTCTTTCTGCCAGGCTTTACCTCCCAACGTTATACCTTGCTATAAACCCATCAGCAGACTAGTCCAGTAGCACATCCATGACTCAGTCACCTTCCAAAGTCCTACCTAGCAGTACATGATGCTTTGGAAGAATATCCAGATTTAAGCTACAACTGCCAATTAAGTATAAAGTAAAGGAAGTGGGGAGGGGGCTGTATTATACAAAATTCAGTTTATAAAATATATACTCACCCTCGCATAGGCACATACATATACACACATATTCATGTGTACTTCATTATTCTGTCATCATGTTACTGCTAACAGGCCATTTCAAAGTTGTTTTAGAATACTTGTAAATAGACATGGCTAACACTGGAACTAGAAAAATACTGAGTGAATTTATTTTTTCAGATAAACAGGATTTTATTGCAGCATTATTGCAATATCATTTTTAATTGAGTTTATTGGTGTACTTTAAGTAGAACTTGTGAGTTACATTCATCACCAAGATTTTGTACTTGTATATGACATACCTTGATTCTTATTTCTTTCTCAGATTTGACGGTGCAATATGCTCGGAATTCTTTAAATTATATACTTAACACAGCTATATTTAAAATACCAGCAAAACAACTCTAAATTTAAAATGACAACACCAGTTTCCTTATTTCTAATTTTGTCTCATGATTAGGTGACCTAAAAAAAAAAATTAGGTGAACTGATCAGTAGTAACAAAAGACACATTTAATGTGTATGTTAGTACATGTCACTGTTTCCCTCCTTTCTTTAGGCCTGTGACCTCTGACCCAGGCTCAGGCCAACCCAGCACACAATCCTTCAACTATTGTCACACAAAGAACGATCTTCCTGAAGGGAAGCCCGGTTTTAGATCCCAATTTCAAGTCATCCAAAGAGCCCTGCTCTCTTATTTCCCTTTTATTCTCCTTTGCTCCTTCTTACATTACAAAAAATAAGACTTTCTATTCCTTCACGTGCCTGTGGACTTTAACAATGGGAATTTACCTCTAGTTCAGTTCTTGTTTCACACAAAATCCATTTCAATCAACATCTCAAAGTTAAAACAATGTGCAGGAACCCTCTAAGAAGTATCGCAATTATTTGAGACGAGCCCCTCTTTGTCTTTCCACTACTACAAATATCACACGTCCATGTCCATATAGATACACTAATTCAGTGTTTTTCAGTTTGAGGTGAACAGGCAGCCCTTTCAGAAAGTTGTCCCGAGCAAGAACTTTCCCTTTCTCGGCAATACATTAACATCCCCTCCATTTTTTCTAAACTCTCTGAAAGGCCTAACTGTAATGAGTATTTTATTTAGTTGTCTTACAGTAAGGCATCTAGCTAGGGGAAACTGGGAAATAAGCCATACCGGTAAGAATTAAAAGAACAGTGAATTAGTGGGGCAAGAATCAACTTCCTCGGGTCACAGGGAATACAGCTTGCCCCCTTCTAAAGAAATCTGCCCACTAAGTCGCTCCCTACTATGTTCCCCAGTTTCCAGGAGTGCAAACTAAAGTGCAAAATGACCAGTTTTTCTCTAAAATCCTATTTCTATAAAATGAACACATGGTTTAGAAAAAGGTTTAAGAGCCTGAGTTCCAAGTGGTCATGTAAAATACACTGTCTCCTGTGAGAGGTGGCGATTAAACCACTGAGCAATTACTGTGCTCCTATTAGCAGCCACTGTTCCAAGGAATCGCTATTTTTATTTGCAATAAAAATCTCTACAAGCTCTGTTCTTTACTATTGTAAATAGAGGTGTGACATCAATAGTAGAGGTGATGATTCGAGGAGTTGCTCCAAATAAAATGCAGTATTTCACTGCCAGCACACCACCCCAGTCACATCACTTCCAATGTTAGACAGATCTTTGTTTGGATTCTCACAGCACTTATCGACACCTGTTGTGACTCTGGAAATATGAGAAAATATTATAAACAGGCAGTGGGGGGCTGGAGATTTAGCTCAGTGGTTCCGGCACCTGCCTCGCAAGCGCAAGGTCCTGAGTTCGATCCCGGTAACCACATAGAATGCTGGGCGTGGAGACTCACACCCACCAACAATCAAACCTCATACCACAGTGCGGGGCGTGGTGGCTCACGCCTGTCATCCCAGCACTCGGGAGGCAGAGACAGGAGAATTTCTGAGTTCGAGGCTTGCCTGGGCTATATAGTGAGCTCAGGGCCAGCCTGAACTACAAAGTGAGACCCGTCTCAAAAAAAAAAAAAAAAAAAAAAAAAAAAAAAAAAAAAAAAAAAAAAAAAAAAAAAAAGGCAGCGGGCTGAGGATGAGTTGTGGGGAGGAGACCGTGCATCGCAGACATTTACAAACGTCAGATCCTCCAGCTCTCCTTCGAAAAGGAATGTGACCGGGGACTTGCACATCACAGCTGCACCCAGCTCCAACCCATACCCGGAACAGGGTGTTTCCAACCCACCCCCCTGGAGCTCTTCCACGACTGGTGTAGATGAGTCGGTGCCTGGGGTCACCCAAGGCGGCACTGCGGCCTGGGAGTGTCACAGTGCAGACAGCACGCAGGGAACCTGGAACTAACCCTGACCCACAGGGGGAAGAAGGAACGAAAGCACCAAAGATCAGAAGAACCTCAGGGTCTGGAGCTAAGCAGGGAGGCTGTAGCTCCCCGAACCTGGTTCTGATCACTTCTTTCAGATCTCATCCCGACCCCATCCCATCCCCCGCTTCTGTCCCACAACGTCACCATTGCGTGGATTCAGGGTCTCCCAAGTGCCATTTTCAAGTACTGCGCAGCCAGAAGAAGTCACAGAGGACGCCTAGCAAACCTGGGGGACTCTCAGCAACATATACAGGACACCATAGCGCCATGACACCGGAAGAACACGTGTACGTTGACCCGCCTGATTGGACAATTCATACAGCCCGCCTCTTTATCGCTGATTGGCTCCTGCTTCATTCCTTCACTCTTTGATGGGAATGAGTAAGAAACTCGCTACCTTGCTTGGTCAGAGCCCAAATGATAGGTTGTAGCGCAGGAACTTCGGGGCCGGCGCTTTCTCATGACGTCAGCCTCACCTCGCCTAATGGTGACTGTATTTAAGTAGTTTACTCCTGGCTT
Organism: Thryonomys swinderianus; assembly: GCA_004025085.1. Taxonomy (NCBI): domain Eukaryota; kingdom Metazoa; phylum Chordata; class Mammalia; order Rodentia; family Thryonomyidae; genus Thryonomys; species Thryonomys swinderianus. The sequence continues at coordinate 12,642 of PVIC010042465.1, forward strand.
TCCAGAGCTGCTCATGTTTACTTAATGGACTTACTGTGCTCTTCTTGAGAGTAGAGTCACTTTTGTGTCCAGAAGGTTTCATGGTCAGTGTTCTATGGAAAAATCAACCCCTTGATATAAGAAAACCTCATGAGTGCAGGTCAGGACAGGAGAAAATGGAATGGATCAAGGGTTGGCTGTTTGACAGGTAAATATTTGGGAATGAATGAGCAGTTTTCAAAATTTTACACAATCTCTCTCAATCTGAGACAAGAAAATGAATATATGCACTATATTGGATATATGTGACTATATTTCCGAGAGGAACATAATTACTGTGTAAATTAAATTAGGGCTAAATGATAGCAATATTCTGTAAGAAAATAAAGATGAAAAAAAGGTAAGCATTCCAAGTCCCTTAGACAAGCTTCCTACTTCACTTAGAGTTGTACACCTTTAGTTGTGAGATCCTACAAAGCAAATATAAAAATTAAATGACACGAGAAGAGATCTTTTCCATGTTCATAAAATGATTTTTATCTTTGTCACTTCTCACTTTTTTTCTGGAAGGCCCAAAATCCCAGAACCATAGACAAAAATTGCATACCGAAGAGAAAAAGAGTATTTAAGAGACAGTTAAGGAAATACATAGTCTGCACAATGTGATGGCAAGTTTCAGCCTCAGAGTCAACCCAGTGCAATATACTTTAAAATGCAATTGCATTCTTCTGTTGCCATTTTTTTTTCCCCAAAAGTGGATGTGGATTTCAACATGGCCATGAATCTTCACTTATCTCTTATTCTTGACTGTTTTCAAACCCATTCCATTAAGGAGTTATCTATTATTGAAATAATACATCTTGGCCTTATCATTTTTTACCTGGGACTGCTGAGAGAGGAGGGAAGGAGAGAGAGAGAGGGAGAGAGAGAGAGAGGAGAGAAAGAGAAGGGGAGAGAGGGAGGAAGGGGGGAGAGAGAGAGTGAGTGAGAGAGATCACCTTGTGGCAAGTAGTGCATAGTTTGGGGTGCATGGACCCACAGGTCACAGGTCACATTCAGGTGAGGAGACATCCCCCTGCTTTGTTTCCTGGCTATTGTCCCATTTTGGGATCTACTGGGGACTGTCAGGCTCAGCCAGGACAGTTGTTGGGTCTGCCTCTCTCTCTCTCTGTTTGTCTCTCTCCCTCTCTTGCTGTCCCTCTTTTTGCTCTTGGGAGACCCAGGCTATACCCACCCTTCTCCATGCCATGGGGAATTCTCAGTCCACACCATCCCTGACTTCACTGCTGAGGTGCCTTCTAGGTAATTTAAAACTGTTGGGCCTTATCTGTAAATAAAACCTCTACTAATTTTCTATCAGTTAGGATCAGGATCAGGGGAAGGGTGAAGAACAGGGTCAGGGGAACTTTTAGGATCAGGATTAAGGTTAGTTTAGGTTCAGACAAGCATTAGGGTCAAGTTCAGGGTCGGGAAGGGTCAAGATTAGGATCAGGGAAACAGAAAGGTCAAGGGAAGGGGAAGGGTAGAGTTTAGGGTTAGAGTCAGGGTCAAGTGAAGGGTCAGGATCAGCATTAGCATCATGGACAGGAACAGGTTCAGGGTTAGGATGAGTATTAGGGTCAGGTTCAGGATGAGAATCAGGTTCGGGTACAGGATTAGGGTCAGGATCAGGGTTAGGATTGGGGCCAGGCTGAGGCTCAGGATTAGGATCAGATTCCAGGTCAGGATCAGGTTCAGGGTCAGGATCTGGTTCAGGATCAGAATTAGGGTCAGGAACAGGACTAGGGCCAGGGTCTGGTTCAGGGTCAGATTGAGAATGTGTGTCGGAGTAAAGGTCAGCATTGCATAGGTTTTCCATGTTGGGCCAGGCATGGGACGCCTTTCCTTTATTTGAATTGCTGTCCTGCTGACGACAGCCTCTCTCCTCCCCAGGCAGGAGGTGACTCTTGCGGAGCCAGCAGAAGGCCTTCCTGAGGTTGACACTGGGAGTTGTCTCCATGTCAGACTGCTCTGCATCGTCCTGCTCTGAGTCCCACGAGGGACTGCCCCCTGAGAGGGACCCCGTGGTCCTGTTCTTCAGCATCTGCAAGGACAGGAGGATGAGTTAGACAAGTGTCTCTCCCTCAGGGTAATCTGTGTTCACTTGTGTATGGAACTGAGTTCCTTGTAGAAATAGCCCAAGTGTAAACCACCAGTATAAAAATCAACACTGAAGCACAGAGACCATCAAAACACTACTTTTGATTGTGTGTTTTTGGCCTAATGCTCGCCCTTGCCTTCCCTCACCCCCTGTCTCTCTCAGGTTTCCTGGGCGTTTCCCCCACGTCTCCTCCTTGGCTCCTTTCCTTCCTGTCCTCCTCCCCCTGCACATCCTGCCAGACACCCGGGCCAGCCTGCTGCACAGAAGGTGGTGAGGCTCCGCACTGTCCACCTGGCACCCCCCCCCGGCTCGGCCCCTCCTCCCCTAGAGGAGCTCTGTGCTCACCTGCGCAGGCTCATCTTCTAGGACCCCTGGGACCTGCCTGGCATCCGTGGGCAGGTCCTGTGCTGGATGAGGAGGGGCAGCTGCCCGGCTGGACGTTTCCTCCTTTCCCTCCTCATTGTTGCCAGGCACCGTTTCATTTTGCTCCAAGTGATCCGGGTGACAAGCTGGATTTCTAGGCAGCTTCTACAGGGTCACCCTGCACCCCTCTGAGTTCTAAGTCCTTCTTTCTAAGCTGGTCATAGGCGGTGACGGCCTCACCAGCTTCTGAAACTTCCGAGCCTGCATCTGTGTCCTCATCATCTTCCCCTACATGCCAGGTCTACGCACCACACCTGGCTCAGCCTGACTGTGAGATGTGCTGCCCATGCGTTGGTGCTTCCTTGGGCGCTTCCACAGGAGGGAGGATGTTTACAGACCAAGGAGGAAAACACCCTTCGAAGTAGGATGTTTTGACCCGGCTAGAGACGTAATTACCAAAGTTGGCTGTAGTTAGTGTGTGAAATTCGTTTGAAGCAGAGAGATCAGCCTCTGTCAGATTCTTTCTAGGCTGGTCACAGTAAGTGACAGTCTCACGAGGGATTGAAACTTCCCAGACTGAGCCTGTGTCCTCACCGTCTTCCCCATGCAAGCTAGGTCTATGCACCACGACTGGCTCAGCCTGACTCTGAGATTTGTTGTTCAG
>PVIC010042466.1:0-15760 GCA_004025085.1 Thryonomys swinderianus
AGAGTCTTGTTAAACTTTATTTCTAACTTAAAAATTCTTAACTAGCGCTCCATCCTTACCAATCCTTATCAATCTGTTTGCTCCCTTCTAAACCATTTCAGAAGAGCCAGATCTTTTTTTAAGTTGACATAGGTCATTCCTTTGTCCGAACCTGTTCAATAGACTCCCTGTCTTACTCAGACCGAAGGACAAAATCTGCTGGCACCCACAGAACCCTCTTATGCCCTGTGTTTGGTCTCACCCCTGCCTCTCTGAGTACATCTCCTTGCTTTTTTTTTTTTTTCTCGTCACATGGGCCTCTTGCTGTTCTGCAGGCTCACTAGGCATTTCCACCTCCAGGCCTTTGCAACAGCTACTGCCTAGAACACTCTGCCCTCAGGAGTCTGAAGGACTTCCTCCTTTCCTTCGGGTACAAGTTCAAATGACTGATACCAAAGGGCTTTATTTTTCTTGTTTCCACCCAATACCACCAGAGCATAACTCATGTATTTATTTTCTTGTTCCTTGACTAAGTTTTTGAATGCAAGCTTTTAAAGTAGTATTTAGTTATATTTCCAGTGCCTTGCACATAGCTGGCATTTAATACATATTTGCTGGACAAAAAATAAAATAAATAAAATAAAATAAAACGAATAAGAAGAGACCAAGAGATGGAGGAAAATGATAGGGAGATGACAGAAAGGGAATTTAAAAAGAACCAAAATGTGTTATATACATGTATAGACTATGATAAATGTAAGCGTACACTGCAAACATGCACTAATAAAAATAAAAAACAAAAATTAAACTAAATAATTCAAATGAATGAAAATGTACATGATCAAAAAATCAAATATTAATAACTATAAAAACAAAGGACTGATAAAAGCATCCTTTGCTCCAGTCCATCTTACTCAATCACATTCTGAAGATACCACTTAGAATTATTAAAACTATCTTCTATTAGTTAACCCTGGACCTTTACCAACATGCTTCTCTTTACATTTCTTGATTTATTGACCTCTGGCATCACTACTGACCCCCTATTATGCTAGAATCTTATTAATATTTATTGGGTGTCTACTATTTTGTGGGTTCTGGTCTAAATCCTAGAAACACAGTATAGTGAAGAACAAAGAGAATTAAAATGTCTGATCCCATGGAACTAATGATTTATAAGATAAGATCATTAAATAATATGTACACAAGTAATTTAGTAGGGTAATTATAATTGTTAAAAGAATTATGAAAGTGAACAGGCTACTGAAAAAACATCAAAGAGGAAGAACTGACCTCATTTGTCATAGGCGTGGTGGGTTGGAGACCATGTACCTAAGGATGGTAAGTTGACACCTGACTAAATTTTTGAATGCAATTTTTGAATGAGCCACAAGTTAGCTTGACAAGTTTGTAAAGAATGTTTTGTGTAGGGCCGGAGGGTTAGCTCAGTGGTTCCGGCGCCTGCCTCGCAAGCGTAAGGACCTGAGTTCGATCCCCGGTTGCCTCATATAATGCTGGGCGTGGTGGCTCACGCCTGTAATCCCAGCACTCGGGAGGCAGAGACGGGAGGATTGCTGAGTTCGCGGCGGCTTGCCTGGGCACCATAGTGAGCTCAGGGCCAGCCTGAACTACAAAGCAAGACCCTGTCTCCAAAAAAAGCAAAAAAAAAGAGAATGTTTTGTGTAGAGGCAACAGCATGAGCAAAACCTCAGCACAGCAGCACAGAATAATGAGAGAATTGCGAGGTCAGTGTTGGTAAAGGATAAATGTTGAAGTTCACATAGATAAGGTGAAGGCTGGTAAACAAATCATAATGTTCCTTCCTGTTAACAGTTATAGCCATGCATGTATAATGACAATGGCAAACATCACAAAGGAACTCTAAGTGCTGTGCATAGTTAATTAACTTTAATAAATGTTTTGTTCAGTACTCCTTAAGGTCCTATGATGGTTTCATGGTGAATCATTAAATCACAGCAGTTACAAACATGCTAAAGTCAAGCAAGAACCTGGTCTGACATCCAACTAGTCTTCTGGCTGTTGCAGAAATGCCTCTATTCATTTCAGAACTGTGCTTACTACAGAAACATGACACTCAGCTGGCTATATTTATGAGACACTGGATTTTTCAGGATGTTTTCAATTAATAGGAAATAGACATTATTTTCCCACCCAAAGGAAACTGATGTGGCTGGTTGTGGTTTGAAGAGTGAGGGAAATACGGCAGCTCTCAGAAAACTGCTCTCATACAGAAATGTGTTAATTTATCTTAGGGAGAATGACTTGCACAACAATTAGAACTAATTATATGAAGAACTATGGCAAATTCTAAATATATGTTGGCCAAAAAGGGATAGATGGAGATATAACAAAGAAGAGATAAACCCCCTTGGGGGAGTTCAGAGACAACAGAACTTGAATTACAGTCATATCAGTAAAACTTCATCTCCTAGTGGGAGGTGTGATCAGGCTACTCATGTCTGTGGAGATTTAACGTCCATCTCATCTAATACCAGTTTTTTGTTGTTGTTGTTTTACTCTTCTCAACAAGCCACCTATCATTAAAATATAGTTTCTCATCTAAGACTATGGGATAAAATACATGAATCTTGCCCATATGCGTATCTCTTTTGGGAAGACAGCCCTGTGGCTCCCTGGAAAGATAGGCATTGGCACACTGGTGTGGGAAACTTCATTACATTGCGTCCTTTCCCAAGAGGGGTGCCCCCTAAGTGGGGAGCAAGAAGCAGGTGTTAGAGCATTTAGGTCTGAGGCCATCTGCAAGCCAGGTGCATCCAGCACAGAAGACACCACCCCCCGCAGCAAGTCCCAAGGGAGAGCCTTCCCCCACTTCTAGCCAAATCCCTCACTTCTACACTGTTTCTTTCCAAGTATTTAAAACAGGGATCAGGTGAAAGGGAGGTGTTGACTAGCACCAGCCACTTTCTCCTTGAAACCTTCGAATATTATAGCTATGAGATTTGAAAACCAATGAACAGAAGCTGATACAAACTAATAAATCAGAAAAGACATGAAAATTATGAGGCAAGCAAGAAAGAAGAGTGCAGAAAAAAAGAATAAGAAGGAGGTTGTCCTTATCTCAGAAGCCCAGGAGACAGTAGATATTGCATCAAATAAAGGAAAATAAATAATAGAATGTAACTCAGTTACAAATGTAATCAATAAAAAGCACTTAAAAGTAGGAATAATAATACATTGGTATGATTAGGAAAATGAAATTAAATCAAATCAGTTTCAGTCAATAACAAGTTGCATATACTTCGGGGGTTGTATGTATGGTTAGAGGAGTTGATAAGCTCATGAGGACATCAGAGATGTCATAATGTTTAGCACAATATATTATTACTATGGTGTGGTCAACCTTTGTATTTCTGGACATATAAAAGTATATCATGTGTTGTTGTGTGTGATTGTGAGCTGTGTATATAATGTACAAATAAAGAATTCAATTTTAAAAAAAAGAAAAGAAAAAAAGTACATCATGTGGCCGGGGATTTAGCTCAAGTGATTCAATACACGGTACTGCCCCCCCCCCCGAAAAAAAAGTATAGCATGTGTAATTGTGTACAGTACAAAGTTCTTTATAATAAACGACCATGCTACTGGTTTATGTATTTACTACACTATTCTTTTATGATGATTTTTAAAGTATATTCCTACTTAGTAAAAATGTTTACTGTAAAAGAGTATGCCATGTTACATAAAGAGTGCTCTCATATATTTTATCTTTACTGAGTCTCTTGACTGCATTGTTTCCTTGGTGTTTGATTTACCCTCCTACTGTTTTACTTATTGTGGCTTCAGGAATAACAGGCGTGAGTGTGTGTGTGTGTGTGTGTGTGTGTGCCATATAGCCTAGGTATGCAGTAGGCTACAGCATCCATGTTTATGTAAGTAAACTCTATAATCTTCGCACTATGACAAAAATAGCTGTCTTTCTCAGAATACATGACCATTTATCCCTTTCTGGATGGAGATATTTTAGGTTCATATAGGTAGAACTTAGTTAAGTGTTCAACAGGCAAAAGGCCACTACTCTAGTCCACGGTACAGTTTATCTTTTAGCTAAACTCATATTTCTCATGACTTAGACTTTCTCTCTTCCATGTCATACAATTCTAATAACTCTGAAATAGACATTTCCCCTATACACTAGTGTATCTAATTTTTTTCTGAGGAATGAATATCCGTTGGGAAATTTGTGCATTCTTATCAGTGTAAGTGCTGGAGTTATGAATCTGCTTACCTACCACCTCTATGTAACTCATACAAATATGTTGCCTTTCTAGTCCTGTCCTGAAGCAGAGGGGCAGTATTAGAGTTTGCAATCATGGGCCAAATTTATTAAAATCCTATGTTCTCTTTCATAGTATGCACTCCTAAATTTTGACAGATTTCTCTTTATTCTCTGCCTTGACCACCATAGTCTTTTCTGTTTGCTGTTCCATGTGGAAGTCTACATAGGCTCCGGGTGAGTCACATCCCAAACCCACAGGAAAACCTTGATGACTGAGGGTTACACTGTAGCCTAATTGCTCTTCCTAAAAGAGTAAGGCCCCACCCCTTATGTATGGAATATAAGGGAGAAAGAAGGACTGAGTGAACAACAGGAGAGGGAAAAGGCTGTAGAACTCCTAACATAAGAATTTATATCCAGGGCCGGAGGGTTAGCTCAGTGATTCCGGCGCCTGCCTCGCAAGCGCAAGGTCCTGAGTTCGATCCCCGGTAACATGCCCACCAACAATCAACACTGCATACCACAATGCCGAATGTGGTGGCTCACGCCTGTAATCCCAGCACTCAGGAGGCAGAGACAGGAGGATTGTTGAGTTCGTGGTGGCTTGCCTGGGCACCATAATGAGCTCAGGGCCAGCCTGAACTACAAAGCGAGACCCTGTCTCAAAAAGCAAAAAAAAGGGCTGGAGGGTTAGCTCAGTGGTTCCGCCGCCTGCCTCACAAGTGCAAGGTCCTGAGTTCAATCCCCGGTAAGCACATACAATGCTGGGCTTGGAGACTCACGCCCACCAGCAATCAATACCACATACCACAGTGCTGGGCGTGGTGGCTCACGCCTGTCATCCCAGCACTCGGGAGGCCGAGGCAGGAGGATTGCAGAGTTCGAGGCTTGCCTGGGCTACATAGTGAGCTCAGGGCCAGCCTGAACTACAAAGCGAGACCCTGTCTCAAAAAATAAATAAATAAATAAATAAAAAATTAAAAAAAGCAAAAAAAAAAAAGAATTTATATCCATAACATATAAATTAAAATGTATAAATTAAATACATACAGTTTATCTATGGATAGCTTCAGGTACATGTTAGTTTTATTTATTTATTTATTTATTTATTTATTTATTTATTTATTTATTTATTTATTTAGAGACAGGGTCTCGCTTTGTAATTCAGGCTGGCTCTGAGCTCACTATGGAGCCCAGGCAAGCTTCGAACTCAGCAATCCTCCTGCCTCTGCCTCCTGAGTGCCGGGATTACAGGCATGAGCCACCAGGTCCCACACTGTGGTATGTGGTATTGATTGCTGGTGGGCATGAGTCACCATGCCCAGCATTGTATGTGGTCACCGGGGATCGCACTCAGGACCTTGTGCTTGGGAGGCAGGCGCTGGAACCACTGAGATAAATCTCTGGCCCCAGGTACCTGTTAGTTTTATTGACAATAGTCATACAAAGAATTGAACTAAAATATGTTCATTATATACAAGAAGATAGTTTAAGCAAGTTATTGCCATGACCTCACTTTTCTTTCCTCTTTTTTTTTTTTTTGTTTTTTTGTTTTTTTGAGACAGGGTCTCACTTTGTGGTCCAGATTGGCCCTGAGCTCATTGTGTAGCCCAGGCAAGCCTCAAACTCAGCAATCCACCTGCCTCTGCCTCCTGAGTCCAGGGATTACAGGCATGAGCCACCATGCCCAACTTTGTGGTATGTGGTACTGATTGTTGGTGGGCGTTGTGTCACCATGCCTGGTATTATATGGAGTTATCGGGGATTGAACTCAGGACCTTGCACTTGCTAGGCAGGTGCCAGAACCACAGAGCTAAATCTCCGGTCCCAACTTCACTTTTCTTATTCACTCAGTGGTCCAACTATAGAGTAAGTAGCAAGGGCAGAGTATTGATTCTCTTCTAAGATGTGGGCCAGCCTATGTAAGAAACATGATAGAGAGAAAAGACACTGCCTCCTACATGCCTGACACACAGTGGAGGTCAGTGAGAGAGGTTACACAAGGAAGAATTGAGAACAGTTATTCTCAGGCCTAGCTACACTCTCAAAGCACCTGGGTACTGGAAAAAACTGTGTTCACTGACTTCTTTTCCCAGAAATTCTGATGTAATTGGTCTCAGGTGTTATCTGAGCATTAGCATGTTTAAAAACCCACCAGGTGACTATATTGCACAGCCATTGTTTAGAAATGCTGTAGTCTAGAAAGAAACCACAATCTGTCTCATATTTTCCATTAGATCTTCACAGACATGCAATGTCATTCTTGGCCTGGCCATGGGACTGGAAGGTCTGGGGCTTATTGGTTTGAAATAAAAACTTAACTTTGAAGTTTTTCAACTAAATGTAGTTTCCTAGATAGTATAAAGTAGTGTGTGTGTGTGTGTGTGTGTGCATGCATGCATGTTTGTGTTTGTGTGTGTGTAACATTTATTCTTACATTTTGAATTTCTATGACCTCAGAAGGGCTCCTCATACTTAGAAATTTGAGAAGCTTCACTCAAACAACACTTCAGTTTTGTGTCCAAATCCAAAATAAAAGTGACAGTAATTATTAGCATAAGTCAGCAAGTGGAATATAGCAACCAGAAAAGGAAAGCCGACCTAACTCCTATTTTTACATATCTTCTAGGTTGAAGATTATTTTATAGCAGGTGAAGGGGGTAGAGGCAGCAGGAAATAACTTATTCATTTATATTCTCATTCTACAACCAATTGCTCTGTCGTCTCAGGCTTGGTGACACCATAAAGGACTGCATAGCTCCATCCTCAGTCTAAGGGGAGACAGATGAATAAATGAGTAGTGGCCCTCAGTCTCCCTCTGCACTAGTGACAGAGTATGGGATCCTGTGAGGGACAAGACTGGTAAACCCAGTCCAGACAGGGCTGCTTTGTTGTGGGATGGTGATGTGGAAATCCTCTTGGGAAAAATTTACTCTTGGAAGAGTAGCAGCCGTGGAAATAAATTGCTTGGATTTTCCTCTGGGAAAAAACTTGCTGTTCAGCTCTTGGAAGAGCAGCTACTTGGTAGCATCTAGATATTTGATCTCTCAGCACTGGCCGTAGTTTTGAAGTCAAGGCTGTATTCTTCTAAGAAGTAAGAGCCACATTATGCATTGCTCTCTGTCTATATCATTGTTTGGAGAAAGAAGGAATAATAGAAGGAAAAGAGAAGGGGAGGTAAAGGAGGGATTGTGCTGCAGCACAGAGGCACTGCAGGAACACCAGCCTCTAGTCAGTGATGAGGGCTGGGAGGATCACTGCGTGGACAAGACACAACTGACATGTTCAGTGGGGGACTTAACCCCAGCCGCACCCTCCCTTCAGTAGATGGCATCTGGCCCTCCAAGGGGCTGGCACCTAGCAAAGCAACGTTCCTTCAGGGCGACTCTTAGTTTGACAGCTTTGGGCACCCTCTGTGGACAGTGGGTTCCAACAGGGATTTCATCTCTGCCTTCAGGAGTGATCTGTTCTTACAGATGAGACTGTCCTCCAGATTTGGAGCTCATGAAGCATTAAAGCTAGGAAGTACGTTAGAGGTAAACCTAGAGAATAGTATAGAGTGACAGGTAAAATAACTGGTTTTGATCCTTGGAAATGGAGCCAACATTCTTATTTATACTCGGAGTTGTAATTGCCTTGCCTGACTTGCCTGATCTGGTTATCAGGGAGTTTGGCAGGAGGGTGGCAGGGAAGGTCCCGGTCGATGTGCACCTCAACCGAGGATATGGAGTGTAGGTGCTTGTTTCCTGTTCTCTCTCTTCTGATGATTACCATGTAGAGCGCTGAGCTCAGCCTAGAGGTAAAGGTTCAGGCAGAAGGTAATTATTTAGAAGAAAATTAATTCCTCCTTTGAGGCATGCTTTTCTATTTATAGATTTTTAAAAGGCTGCATTTTGTTCCCCTCTAATTGTTCTTCCTACAGTTTCATTCCTGTAACTGTCCCAAAGGCTGACTTGAGAAGAAGGCCTACGACTTGGCAGCTTCCTGTCTGCTGTAGGCTCCACATCAGGCTTGCATATGCCTGGAAACCTACTTTAAGAACAGTTCTTTTCAATACTACCTAGATAGTGCCAATATTAAGGAAATAAAAACTGGGCATGCGATGCAATCTGTTCTAGTCTCTGACCAGCGTGGCTTTGACCTTCTGTAGTTTCAAATGCCAAGATGAAGACAAGTGACCATGACCACCATTACTAGAGAAAGAGTCAGGATGGACTATTCACAAATACTAATAAACTTATGCAAATACTTAACATTATTAATAACCAAAGAGAAAGGAGAAAGGCAGCAGGTAGGTAAAATAGACAAAACTGCAAACAATCAAAATGGACCACAGTGGGCAATTTGTTAAATTTGAATATAATGGAATATCCTCAAATTTTCTTTTGTAATAGTTTATTAGCATCATAAAATAGAGAAATCAGATTATAAAACTATACGCCTTAAATTTAAAAATAAAGGCATTTAAAGACTAAAACCCTTCAAATATCAAGGATATTTGTTTTTGTTTGATGCAACTACAGAAAATTTTAATTTCCTTCAAATATTTTTCTTCATTTTCCCCAAGTATTTTCTAGTTTTTGAAATAAATATATACAGAAAAGTCAAGTAAAAACATGTTTTAATGAAAAATAAATGGAAAGGATATTAAAATTATGCACAATTTTTTCCTCTAGTATAATTTTCACAGGAAAAAAAGCTTGAAAAAATATTTTTAAGAAGTCATTTAATATTGTTGTTGGCTTTTCCTTTCAAGAATATGGTATGACGGCACTAAAATATTGTTCATGAAGTTATGCTTTAAATGATTAGACTAGTCATACAATCAACTGGATGGTTCAATTATTCCGTCTTTTGTGGTCATCAATACTAAAATATTAGGTATAAATGCTGTAACTCCTCAGCATGAGTTGGCACATTTATAGGACACAAATCCCAGTCTTTGCAGTCTTCTCCACTTTCAGTGCAAATGAGGAAAAAAAGGGGAAGATTTAAAGGTCATTTATTTGCGACAAAAAAAAAAAAGAAAAGAAAAAAGAAAGAGAGAGGAGACTATTAAGAGGGCATATGGTACTTGCAAGAGCTTGGAAGAAAGAGATGGACCATGATGGCTACTAACACTGTCTAAAACTTTTCTCTGTGTTTTTATAAACAGAAAATTTCAAGATATTCTAATGTATCTGATTCAACCTTGTACTGATCATTTTGGCTGTTTGTAATTTTATTGATTGTTTTCCTGCCCTGCATGTCTTATTTTTGATTGATGATATCAAGTATTTTGGTGTGTTTATTCACCATTCATCTCTGTGAGTCGTTGTGTCTGTGAACTTGAGCTCAGTCCTCAGCACTTTGTTTATATAGCTTTGTGGAGGGTGGAGGTACATGTTATTTTCTCTGCTTCACAGAGGAGGGAAACTGAAGCACAAAAAATTTACTGGCCCAAGATTTTAAATGCTTGCAAGTGAGGAAGTTGGATCCAAACTACTTTCATGACTCATTCTGAATACGGCTGTCTGAATACTGGTAGGCAAGTGCCTAATGAACACTCTGTGTCATGATGGAGCTTTCCCATCTAGTCACCTAAAGGGCAGAGGGTGAACTGAGTCACACTGCCCATGGAGACAGGCTAGAGAATAGAAGTCACCTGACTCACAGTCTAAGTAAATAAATTGTAACTTGTGTTGGAATTTCTAACTGGCAAGGTGAAAGTTTTACATGAAGGCACACTTGGGATGTTGGCAGGTGTTTAGGAGAAAAGTTATTCAAAGCCTAAGAAAGTGTGAAAGGTGAAATCTACAAGTATCTGACTTTAGAGGGTGCTGAGAAGGGAGTGTCAGCATCTACCTGGTGGCTTCTTAGAGGACTCAGGCTCCCCATTCACTCAGGCATCAGGGGTTCCCTGAGGAACAGATCAGAAAGCCTACCATCTCAGGACAAGGAGAACAGAAGGAAAGGATAGATAGATAGATAGATAGATAGATAGATAGATAGATAGATGATAGATAGATAGATAGATAGATAGATAGATAGATAGATAGATAGATAGATAGGGTTGGGAAGAAAAATTCAGATTCAAAGAGCCAGACAGAAGATGATGTGGGCTAAGAAGGGGTTGGACTGTTTAACAGTACCTTCATCCTAAGTCTGGCCTCCTTGAAATATGCCCAAATACCTCCATCCTCTCGCATAGATACAGAAATGCGAGCCAGAACTATGCTTCTGCAGTGTCTTCTGGGGCCTCTTACATCTTCTCGCTGGTTTGTCAAAAGATGTAGAGCTCTCTTCTATGTGCATACCCTGTCTCAGTAAGTCGTAGAAGTATTAAGGAGAACTTGGTCCAGGAAAACTGTTTAAAGTGATGATTATGAATCAGTATATTTGGGGCCAGAGGGTTAGCTCAGTGGTTCCGGTGCCTGCCACGCAAGCGCAAAGTCCTGAGTTCGATCCCCGGTAACCACATACAATGCTGGGCGTAGAGACTCACGCTCACCAGCCAATCAACCAGCAATTAGCACCACATACCACAGTGCTGGGTGTGGTGGCTCACGCCTGTAATCCCAGCACTCAGGAGGCAGACAGGAGGATTGTTGAGTTCAAGGCTTGCCTGGGCTACATAGCTCAGAGCTAGCCTGAACTACAAAGCGAGAACCTGCTCAAAAAAAAAAAAAAAAAATATATATATATATATATATATATATATTTGAGTTTTCGATGACTTTTTGAGCCATTATATTTTATAGTTTTCAAGACTGTGAGTTCAAAGAAAGTAAGATCTATGTTTACCTATCTGATTATCCCATGGAGTCTAATGTGGCACCTTGGTCACAAATATGATGAAAGTGAAAGATACAGAGGTGTCTTTCCAGGTTATGATGGAGAACTGCAAACCTGTCACCCAACCTTCACAATTTCGGGTGTTGGGGTTTAGTTTTCCCAAACCACATTCTTTGGTATTGCCACAGTGGAACTCCTTGATTGGCAGTTTTTCCTGTTGCCCAGTAAATACCAAGTGCTTTTCCTTTGTTTTGTTTTCATTATCCAGAGCCAAGACTAGCTATTGGAGAAATTATTCTGGCAATATAAAATTTTATCATCTCTGTTTGATAAAGGATATTTGAATAGATGGCAGACATAGACATGTCCCCTTGCAGACACAACCCAGTTACAGATAAGTCTACAAATGCATCGTCTTCTGGTTTTTATATCATATGCAGAGTTGTTACTAGTGGGCCTTCTTCTTCAGTGAGATATAAATTTCAGGTGGATTTTTGCACAGTTGATGGAATAATTTCACAAGGTGGGAAACATATAGAGGAGTCTAGGTCATGGATAGAATTATGGCTGCATTTGGCTTCTCTTCCACATGTCTGAGTTTTCTATTTGCCCATAATTTAAAAATTATCAGCTGAACATGTATGTGCCACCATGCCCAGTTCATTATTCTATTTTAAAGTAAGGGGACAGTTTCAGAGTGGTTGGATAGATGTTATGAACCTAGACAACTTTTAAGTAGAAATTAGAATTTGCATACATGTCAAAGTTTAAATTATTGCTTTTTCTCCTTCACCAGTTCCCTGGTTACATACTTTAGGGGACAGAAAGACTTTGTTATGTGGATTATTCAACCCCTAATTGACTTTATTTTGGAAAACTATCAAAGAGATGTACAAAAATCTAAATAAATCATAAAGACTGAATTCCCTTTTTTGGAATTTTTGCCTCTCAAAGAATTCCATGAAGTAGGGGAAAAAAAGGTAGCACAAGCCTGTCAGGAGCAAGGTCCTCTGAGAGATTGTGCAGAAGCCTTTTTTCACAGGTCTCAGAGGGTAAGTACGAAATGGTTTTTTCCCAGAGATGAGAAAGTTTTTATTTAATGTCTTCAAAATTGCTCTAAGAATCTGAGTTCCAGAGAGTTAAATGTATAAGGTTCTCTCTTATGTGAGATACTTATCTATTTTAAACTTAAAAATCTTTTGAAGATATAAAAACAATATAGACCCCTTGTAAAGCATTGAAACAAATGAAGGGACATAGATATAACAATGAACATTGGGCTGGGGATATAGCTCATTGGTTCAGGACCTGGCTTGCAAACACAAGTTTGCAAGTTCAATCCCCAGTACCACACCAAGCAAAACAAAACAAAACAACTCCACACATTATCAGAGGGTATTCACTCATTTCATTCACTCTTCATCTTAAGAAGGAAGTATTAGCAGTACTATGTGGAAAACTGAATCTTTTGCGAAGATTTTACACCCCATCTACATATACCAGTGTGCATGCATGCACACACGTAACTACATGGGCTTTCTTTATGCAAAACAGAGTAAACTCCATATTTCATTCTTCAATGCGCAACTTACACCACACCTAGATTTCAGGTCTAGTACTCATGATTCTGTCTATAATCGGAGAACATTGCTTTGCTTCCCTTACGATTACAAGGATTAGAAAGCATTGCCTAAAGATTAATCATACACTGAAAAGCAATGAAGGATAGTTGTACTAAAAAAGAAAGGTACTTAAGGTTTTGAGATGGCTGATATATTATTTTACAAGTAGTCATTACACAAATTATGTGAATTCTAAAGAAAGTAAGGACAAAGAAATAATTTCTTATTTTCCTACTCTGAATGGGACACTTCGTGATCTGCATATTATAAGAAAACACGAAAGTGAGGTCAGGTTTGGCAGGGAAATTGCTGGCTACAAGCTTTTAGAACAATTAAGAAACAGCAGGATCATTCTGGCACAAGCTTCAACCAGTTGGCAGAAAAATACCGCTTCTGCTCCTTTGGTGACTGGCAATTCTAAGTAAGTGGCTAAAACTGCCTTTCATGTCCGCTGACAACTTCTTTCCTCAAGTCTTTGAGTCTTGTTGAATTCTCTTTGATAATGAGATATCTTCTCTATTAGGAGAAATTAGGCATCTATAGGGATTATTTCAATTTTCACAGGACAAAAATTCACTTGTTTCGGAAATGAGGAACCCATGGAATCTTTGTAGGTCTAGAAATAAAATTTTCCTATACATGTTTTATTCTTTAGGATTCTTGACATTATATACAAAGACTATATTTTATATGATTAGCAACATACAAATAGACATTTTTGAAATATTAAACATAGATCACAGGCCCCTGTTATTATCTTTGGTGAAGTCCAAGGTCTTAGAACTCTAGTTAGGATATTATTAATTTAAAATATCCCAATTCACTTAAATTATAAGTTGTCAATAAATACTGCTTTTCTTCCAGCTTCAGTTTATAGCCTTTCCTGAAGCTGCATGACTGAACACCTCCCTGCCTCCAAACGTCCCTAGGCCAGGTTATCTTGCCTCTGAAAGCCCAAAGCAAAGGGACTCTATTATAGGACTCTACATTCACAGATTCAATCAATCACAGAGAAAAGACATTCAGAAAAAATGCATCTATTCTGATCACATATAGGCTTTTTTCTTATCCAGTATTTTGAAATGATAACATATAACAACTACATAATAGCATTCATTTTTTAGGCAGTCAGTTTCCCCCTATTTGGTCAAGTAAGAGCATATGTGAGCAGGCTACTTGGCTGTAGCATTACCAGTTGTACCATAACCAAATATCTCAGTGTTTGAGCCTCAGCTTCTTTATCTGTGTAAAGGGGATGACAGTAGACCCAAATAGTATGAATGAAAGTTTTAAAAACAGTGAGTGCTCAGTCCAGTTAGCTGTTAAGTCCAAATGCCATAGATTCAAGTTTGCATCTACTGAGTACATGCCTTGTGGTCACTTTGTGCAGGAACTTCCTTTAACAATAACCCCACAAAAAATACTCAGTCTTCCCTCTGCTAGTAAGGAGACTGAGATTTTGAAAGATGAAATGGCACGTAGCAATTCTTGGTTTCTAGAAATGATAGATCTGAAGTGTGAGCTCAGGTCTTCTGATTTACCGGCTAGGGTTGCCTCTGACATCTGAATATTTCTGTGTTTAATGTAAGAAATCTCAGGGTCAATTAATAGCAGCGGAGAGGGATGGCTAGTCCTTGGATTTTGCTTATTTTTATTACCCACATATGTAAATCAACCATATACTTTTAGCAGCTAATATAACATAGTTATTCTATAATGATATTCTTTCCAAGATATTCCCTTCAAAGTTCTATAATGATGTTCCCTTCAAAGTTTCATAGATGTTTTAGAATGTTGAAATGACAGTTTTCAGGAGATTTTGTTTTTCTTTCTCTTTGATTTTAAAACAGCAAGTTGACTCCTCTTTTTTCTGGAAGCCCCTGTGTCATTACACACAGCATTTCCCTTAACTGACCTTTAGTGTAAGCACATCTGTCTTCTTCTTGGGATGGGTCCTTACATCATGTTCCAGGAAACAAAGGGCATTGAAAGATTGATTTATCCCGCTGAGACTTTGGAAAAGAGTGTGTCTTCTCTCACTGTGTTTTAATTCACAGTTGAGGTTTGGGGGACAATATTTAGTAACATGTCTCTTTTTCCTAGTGTTCCTTGAGGTTGGTTTTTAAAAGTCAGCTATTTTAACAACTGCTTAGAACATTTCACTATCCCCTAGTCGTGTGCTTTTGTATCTTTTAGCCAATTATTTCTTATCTTTGGTTACTTCTGTGCCTTTTTTATTCAAATCAGCCAGCATCTGTTCCCAGGATTTGGTGCCAAGGTGCCACCCAGTTTAGAGAGACTAATCTTTGATCTTTTTCTTTCGCTTTCTTTTACTACCAGCACACTAGCTATCATCCCCAACTCCCCCAAATTCTCATGCCTCCCTTTGAAATTTACTTGGGATTTTTTTTTGAAAGAACAGAAAACTTGAGAAGCAATGGTATGAAGCTTATTTTGATAAATGCTGAATTAAGGCACCCTAAGCTGTATGGTTTGCTTGTGTGCTTGCTCTGTGTTGCCTAGATGTTGTGTGGCTTACTGGGGAAAGACATTGCCAATTGAGAAGCAAAGCAGGATTTTCAGCTTCAGCTCCTCCCATGTCATGTGTCATTTGTAAATTGCCCAGGCTTTTGTTACCCAGGTAGCTTTCTCATGTAGTAGTCAGAGTGGTAGAAGCTACCTCCTTAGCCAAATGGAAGTCATGAAATTAATGTCAAGAGATACACACGGGATGCCTTTCTTTACCAGGAAAAGTTGTTGATTCACAGTTGCATTTCCTTTTGTTTCTTGGTGCAAACAGGTACTTGTTTAAACAAAGCTAACAGAGATTTTGCAGAGGTTAATCCTAGTGATTAACATAGAACTTTTGTCATTTATTGATTAATAGTCTTCTGCTGATGTAGAGGTGGTTCTTCGGAATTCTAGGTAGCTATTTGGACATTTCTTTTTTTTTTTTTTTTTTGAGACAGGGTCTCACTTTGTAGTTCAGGCTGGCTCTGAGCTCACTATGTAGCCCAGGCAAGCCTGGAACTCAGCAATCCTCCTGCCTCTGCCTCCCAAATGCTGGGATAACAGGCGTGAGCCACCATGCCCGGCTATTTGGACATTTCTTAAGTGAGAATTGTGT
>PVIC010042467.1:0-15796 GCA_004025085.1 Thryonomys swinderianus
TTTGCATATTTAACAAATAAGGATCACATAAGACATGTGCCAAATGTTCAGTAAATATGATCTTTCCTCCTGTCTCCAAACTAATATTCTCTCACTTAAATGTTTTAAGATTTTATTTAATTTCACAAGGCAGTGGCCATACCCATAATCATGCTCAGACACCATTTACCTAGGCAAGCTTGGCTTAGACTGAATAGCAGGACCTGTATGCCAAGATCCTCTCTGCTTGGATTTATAGGAAGAACCACCAGCAGGCTAGTGAGTCCTGCAGGCCAGCCTCAAGGCAGAAGCTCAAGAAGAAAATAGAAACAAACCTGATTGAGCTGGAAATCCAGTTGGATGGTGCCAACAAGAACAGTGAACTTGTGAAGTCCCTGAAATGGCTACAACAGTAAATCCAAGGTAGCTATCTGGGAGGTAGCAAAACTAATCCAAAATCAGCCTGTACCAAGAGAGATGGAAGACTCACGGGGAGCTAACTCCATATGTGACTTCAGCAAGGATAAAAGAGTGAGGCTGTGGGTGGCTAGAAGGCTAGGGAGCAGGAGACTTAAGAACTTTCTCCCCAATGAGAGGCCTTAACCACCAAAGTCCACATCCTGGAAAACTGAAAAGAGCAGCAGAAGAAGAACAATAGGAAATCGGGCTGGCTTTGATTTTTTTATTAGAAAAAAAAGTTCAGACATAGAAAAATAAAGAACATAACAAACAGTGCCCAGCACTCACCTTAGGAAATAAACACGAAAAGAGCTAAAGTCCCTCTTATTGCCCTGCATTGTCACACTGGTCTTTAAAGCCATAGGTAGCTGGATCCATGAATCCTTCTTCACCTTCTAGTTGAGTACCTGCTCTATCTGGTGCTATTTTAGGTGTGAGAAATACAAAACAGAAAAACATCCCTACATATGTGGTAAATAAACAATAAATAATAAAACCAACATTCAGAAATATTCTGATAACATGCTATGGAGAAATAGGGCAGGCCAGCCAGGGATTCACCAGTAAAAGTATCATGGTCAAAGGCCTGAGAGGGCCTGTGGGGGACACCAGATGGTGTTCCAGTACCAGTGATGTTCTTGGAAGCTGGTAGGGCAAAAGGTGTGCAGAACACTGAGAGACACACTGCAGCTCCTAGGTTAGCACCACTCAGACAAGGCTGAAGGGGGGCCACTGGAATGAGGCCAAAACCATGAGGGCTCCCTCCAAACTCAGAGGCAAAACCAAGTGTGGTGGTGCATATCCATAATCCCAGCATCCTGAGAAGCTGAGGTAGGAGGATCAGAAGTTTCAGCCTAGTCTGGGGAACTTGGTGACTTAAGAGTCAAGTCTCAAAATAAAAGGAGAAGAAGGTCAGTACAGATGCCTTGGATTTGGTCACCAGCCTGCAAATGAACAAACACCTCAGAAAATTCTTAGAACTCAATTCCTGAGCTTTGTATTTCTGTAAGTAGTAGTACAAAAATCTGGCTGGGCGTGGTGGCTCATGCCTGTAATCCCAGCACTCAGGAGGCAGAGACAGAAGGATTGCTGAGTTCGAGGCTTGCCTGGGCTACATAGTGAGCTCAGTGCCAGCCTGAACTACAAAGCGAGACCCTGTCTCAAAAAAAACAAAAAACAAAAAACAAAAAACTCTGTAACAGGGCCGGAGATTTAGCTTAGTGGTTCCAGTGCCTGCCTCGCAAGCACAAGGCCCTGAGTGGGATCCCGGTAACCACATACAATGCTGGGCATGGTGACTCACGCCAACCAGCCATCAATACCACATACCACAGTGCCGGGTGTGGTGGATCACACCTGTAATCCCAGCACTCGGGAGGCAGAGGCAGGAGGATTGCCGAGTTCCAGGCTTGCCTGGGCTACATAGTGAGCTCAGAACCAGCCTGAACTACAAAGCGAGACCCTGTCTCAAAAAAAAAAAAAATCTGTAACATAATATGTTTTGTCTTAACTATTTTTAAGTATACAGTATAGTAGTTTTCATAAATACACTATTGTGCAGAACTTTTAAAAACTGATTCTGTTGGTACATCTTATACATACCTTATGATCACATTCAACACTGAAAATTTGTACCTGTAAAGTGACACATCAAGATTCTCATCTTTCCCTTTTTCCTCTGCCCTCCCTACAACCCCTGCCACCTATATACATAAGCTTTGTTTCCTTTTTTTACTATCACATTTTTTCTTTCCCTTTTTTACTTTTTCCTATCCACTCTTTCCCTTTTCCTTTTGCATATTTTCTTCCTATTTCACATTATCTATCATAAATTTTGACATTCATTTACACCTTCAGTTTATGCAGAACTTTTAAAAGATAGATTCCTGGCTCTGCCCTGGTGATCTCTAACCCCAAAAATCTGAACTTTCAAAAGCCTCCAGCAGATGCTGTTACTCATAGTATAGCTGAGGCCTGAACTCTGAACTGTAAAGGATCTAGGATATTTCATAATCTCTCATTCATTTTAAAAATGAAAAACTGGCGGGGTATGGGGGCATACACTGATAATCTTAGCTATTCAAGAGGCTAAGACAGGAGGCCTCCTGAGCAACTTAGTGAGATCCTTTCTCATAACCACATTTTAAAAAGAGCTGTATAGCACATGGTGGAATGCCTACCTTGTATGTCTGAGACCCTGCCTGGATTCCAATCGTAGCACCACAAAACAAAAACCAACAAAAAACTCGGGCCGGAGGGTTAGCTCAGTGGTTCCAGCGCCTGCCTCACAAGCGCAAGGTCCTGAGTTTGATCCCCAGAAACCACATACAATGCTGGGCATGGAGACTCACGCCCACCAGCAATCAACACCACATACCACAGTGCCGGGCGTGGTGGCTCACACCTGTAATCCCAGCACTCGGGAGGCAGAGGCAGGAGGATTGCTGAGTTCGAAGCTTGCCCAGGCTACATAGTGAGCTCAGAGCCACCCTGAACTACAAAGCGAGACCCTGTCTCAAAAAACAAAAAAACAAAAAAAAAACCAACAAAAAACTTTGGTCCAGGCAGTTAAGTGCCTTAATCATAATATGAGATACCTGTCTACTGCCAGTAATGACACAGTATTGCTTACTGCCCATAAAACATGCCTTTACCACCAGCAAAGTTAAGTCCATATTCAATTATTTCCTGTGGATTCACCTGAAGAATAAAAGCACATGAGGCATAGAGAAGTTACCACCCTGTTTTAGGGTTAAGCAGACCAAAGCCCAGAAAGGTAAGGAATTTATCTACACAGCTGGTAGTGCTGGGACTTAAACTGGGGCATTTAAATCAGCTCTGAGTTCAGGATCATTCCAGAACTGGCACCCAACCCCAGACCTAAAGGATGTTATTCCTGGGATACTTATAATACAGTTTTGAAAACCTGGCAGGAATGTAAGGAAGACCCTCACCCACACAGAGGGCCAGGGCTATTTCTTGCTGAGGAATCTGCCAAGTGCTTCTATGAGAGGGTCATTTTCCCTTTTGGACATGGGAAGGGCTGTGCATGACTTCATCTCCTCTCCAGAACCAAAGCCTCCTCGTGGGTAAGCGCAAGCAGGAATCAGATGTCTAGTGCATCTCCAACGAACAGGAAGAGCTCAGCAGTGAGTTCTGCACAGCAGCTGAGAGGGTCAAGAAGGCCATGACTGATGTAAGCACAGGTGCTGCCTGTGGCCGGTGGGTGGGGCCTGGTGCCTGCTAAGAACCAGACCATCCAGCTGGGTGTGGCAGTTCATGCCTGTAATCTCAGCATTCAGGAGGCAGAGGCCTGAGGATTGCCAGATCCTAGGATACCCTGGGCTACACAGTGAGTTCAGGGCCAGCCTGAATGACAAAGCGAAACCTTGTCTCAAAAACACTAAAAAAACTTTAAAAACTTAAAATTAAAAAAAAAGAACCAGGCTATCCTGAGCTGGAAGTGTCACTGTGAATTCACCCATGGAGCCTTACAGGGGACATGGGACTCTCTTGCAGAGGAGCCCAAGGCGTTCCTAAAAGGCCAAACATGTGTGTAGGGAACAATTAAAATCTGTACATGATCATGTAAAAAAAAATAGTGTAATGCCAAGGGACCCTGGTCAAAGGAGCCATCAAAGTGGGCTCATCCGGACAGGCCTTGGGCAAAGAAGGAGAGTATTAGACCAGGCTTGAGGTAAGGGGGCTCAGAGGTACTTATCTGGTAAGATCTGCCACCAAGTGTTTAACTCTAGAGGCCTTTTGAGTATTGACATCAATCTTGAGTGTTAATTCTACTCACCTCTGCTTTGAGGATGAGAGAATACAGATTTTATTGCCAGATTCCCCACTTGATTGAAATCCCAGTTGTTCAGAAGCATTGTTGGCCTTACATGGCACTACCTCTAAAGAGCATGTACCATGTTTGGCATACAGTAGACCATCCAAAAATATTTGAAGAATGATCACAGGAGCTGAGAGAAGATAAGCAACATATGGAGGGTTATACAGGGCCTGGACCCAGTCATCAGTCTTCCAAACCCAGGCGCTGTGGCCCTCAAGGGGATGACAGTGGAGAGTTTGGCTTGAATGCTGCTGGCTGGGAGGAGAGTGTCTGTGGCATTGGGCAGCTGGCCATGAGTGTGTGAGCCTGCCTCCCTGTTCTCACTCAGCACACATGTGATCATGAGGGAGGTCTCCACCATGCCCCACCATTTGGTTTCCCAGAGGCCTCTGCGCGCAAAGGTACTAAGGAGGTTGGGTGGTCCAACTCCAATTCATCCTCCTCTTCTCGCTGCCTGTGGGCTGCCCACTTGGCAGAACTCTGGTAAGAACAGGACCACTGCATACAGCTGGAGAAAATAAGAAGCAACTGTGAAGTCACCATGAAAGACCTGCAGGTTAAAAGGGAAGGGGCTGAGTAGCTGGCCCTGAAGGGAAGGAAGCACACATTCATGAAGCTGGAAACCCAGGTGAGGGCAACACCAAGCCATCTGGCTGGAGTTGGGGGGTGGTGCTGATATTTTTTCCCAAGAACATCCCCTGCATATGATGAAAAGTCAAGTGCTAGGCAAGATAAGGGAGTAGGGGTAATGACTGGTTTATTTACCCCAAATTCTCCCCTTTTCCTCCCAGTCACATTTCTCCCCAGAATGTATGTGGCCAGAGCAGCTCACAATATTCTTCCTGACTCTGTTCCTAACATTATTCCTCCCTCCCATCAATCTCTTTGAGAAAACACGCCATAGCCTTTACCCCACCAGGCATAAAGCTGGAAGGATACAGGAAGTTCCATCACCCTGTCCAACTTCCTGACTGTATACTTCTCAAAGAAGTAAATTCAAGCCTCAAAGACCAGTGACTGATGACCACTTGTGGGCCAAGCAAGGCATAGTCCACTGGACACTCCCACCAAGAGCTTATTTGCTCATTTCTTGGCAGAAGGTAGACAGTGTAGAAATAACTCTCCCAAAGCCAGGAATTTCTGAAGTTCAAAAATACATGCTCTCTCAGCCACATTGCTCCCTCCCTCCCTCAGACCAAGGAACTAGAGGAAGGGATGGACAGTGAGCAGAAATAACATGCGGAGATGGTCAAGATGTTGCACAAGAACTAGCACTGCCTCAAGGAGCTGGTCTCCCAGCCAGAAGGAACACAAGGCCAACCAGTGCATGCAGAAGCTGGTGGAGAAGCTGCTGAACAAGCCAAAGGCCTACAAGCAGCAGACTGGAGAGGGAGTGAGTGCCTGCACATTTCTTCACTTCTCCTTCCCTAACACTTGCTTCCCAGCACAAGTAAAGTCATCACCACCTCCAGCAGAATTCACCACAGGGAAAGGATAGCGTATTGGCCCAAACATTACTCTGCAAACCTCTCATCCATGGCATCTTGTCCTCAGTATCAGGAGAGAAGAGAACAGTCACCACATGTGGACTGGAGAACATGTAAAAAGTGAGACTACCTACCATAAACACCTGCATTAACTGACTAACCTGAGGGCTGGGGAATTCAACTCAGTGCTTCCAGTGCCTGCCTCACAAGTGACGGTCCAGAATTCAATCTTCGGTACAGACAAACTAAAAAAGTAACTAATCTGCCAGTGTGATTTAAACTCTGAGAATATAAGACCTGCCTTTGTCCTTCCTCCACTGATCGCAGGGCTAACTTCCTCCTCCTACTCAAAGCATAAACCAAATTCTCCTCATTTGATCCTCTTGATACAGAGGCAGTGAGATTCTTGGTCAATTTCACAGGCAAGAAACAGACCCAGAGTGGAATATTTGTGGGATGTTAGAAAAAGTCAGAGTCAAAATCAAATGATTAGCAAAGGGTGGCTTTCAGTGTACACAGCCTACACACTACTTCCTATAGAATGTAGATAATGGCTGGTGTTATTTGCTAATGGTACTGGGGCCACCATGTTGACATCAGCCACCCATGTGCCCAACCTTCTGCCCAACAGGCTTGGTAACGGCCAGATTGACAGCCAAATTGGTTTTAACCAAAATAAAAACAGGGCTTTAACCCTGATTGTAACTCTATATGAGAAGCCCAGGAGAAGGGTAATGTGTAGTAGGGGCTGGGAAAAGTACTAAAAGCTCAGCTCCACAGTGGGTCATGGTAAATGCCTAAAACCACCAATTACAGAGGCAACAACAGAAGCACATTTTACTCAGAAATAGGAATAAGGCTAAAAAGAATCAGGTAAAAGTGCTGAAGCCCTTTGTCCCTGACAAGCTGGAGGCTGCCCTACCTAGGACTGACATTTTGTAACATGCTTTATAAAACTCCTGGAACTGACAAAAACTCACACTGAGCCAGAACAAGTGAGGTTTACACTCCGTTTCCCAGTATGCCGTTGTCACAAGAGGAATAGGACATCCAGACCTTGGCTCAATACAGGAAGACAGTGCTCAAGCTAGATGATGTGGAGGAGTAGTTTGGCATGACAGAGACTACCGTGAACAAGTTCCACACCAGACACTGAGTGGCAGGCAAGGACATCACCTCAGTGGAGACCATGCAGGTGTCTGACACAACCTCCTCTCAGACCCTTTCTTTGGAATGAGGCCCTTTGTGTCTGAGGTCACAGCCAGCAGGTGTGGCTCCACTCTGAACTCACCTTCCCTGCACCAGGTTTGTTCCTGATACTGGTTGTGGTGCTGCCTACAGTGTTACTCCCGTTCCCGCTCCCCCTCGACTCCAGCACTCCCCCTGCATTCTCACAGGCCTCGGGAGAGTGCTGACCACCTGTGTCCCAGGTGCTGGTGGTCCTATGTGCCCCTATTTAAATGGAAGGCAGTCTCCATGTGTAATGACACCTGACACCTGACCAGGAACACAGGGGCTTAGAACACACTGTGTTCACTGGAGAGCCCCAGGGGCATAGCAAGTGTGTAAGCAATGTATATTCGTCTCTCACATTCTCCATCACAGCATTCCTCACCAGGGAGTTCAGCAAGACTAGAAGAACTTTATTTTCTAACACTATGGAAATAATAATCACCATTGCAGTTAGCAGTGCTTGTATAGGTGGGATTTTAGGAGAGCAATTTAAAATAGTCCTTTCTATTAGGCCTGGTGGTGCATGCCTGTAATTCCAGCCACTCAGGATGCTGAGGCAGGAGAATTACAAGTTCAAAGCTAGTCCAGCCAACATGGCAAGACCCTCTCTCAAAATAAAGTTATAAGAGAAAGATAGTGATGCTGACCTGTAATCCCAACTACTTGGGAGGCTGAAGCAGGAGGACTATGAGTCTGAGGCCAGCCTGGGCTACACAGTAAGTTAAAGACTGTCCTGGACTATACATGGAGTAAGCAAACAAAATTAACCAAAGAGCCAGCCAGGAGTGGTGGCACACACCTGTAATCCCAGTAATCTGGAAGTTGAGACAGGAGGATCACCATGACTTCAGGGACAGCCTGGGCTACACAGTGAGTTTAAGGCTAGCCTGAACTACACAGTGAGACTCTATCTCCAAAAAATATTTTTTTTTTGAGACAGGGTCCCACTTTGTAGTTCAGGCTAGCTCTGAGCTCACTATGTAGCCCAGGCAAGCCTCGAACTCAGCAATCCTCCTGTCTCTGCCTCCCGAGTGCTGGAATTACAGGCGTGAGCCACCATGCCCGGCTCCAAAAAATAATTTTTAACAGAGATGTTTTTAAAAAGTTGATCCTTCACCAGAGAAAAAAAGAATTCCAGACAGCAGGCCCAAAAGATGCAGAAGTACAGGGCTGAGATTTGCAGAAGGTCATGGCATGACTGGAGCAGAGTATCAGGATGACGAAGGGGAGCTAGAGTGGTAGGAAACAAAGTCAGAAAGGTAGAATGAGGTAAAGCCTGCTGGGTACAAGTATTCCCTAAACTCTGTAGGGAAACCTCAAAAAATCACTTGTAGGATGTGATGAGGAGTCTTTCTCTCTTGGGGGTACACTCATGTTCCAGTTGGGAAGCAAGCCTCCAGATTCCTCATAAGACAAAAAAGGCAGGTTCTTGGGGGGCACTGGGTCACAGGGAATCACATTCTGGTCCCTCAAGGCCTGGGCAGCATCTAGGCTACTTGGATAAGCCAAGTCCAAAGAAGGTATTTCCAAACCTTACAACCTCACGATGAACAAAGTAGGTGTGAGCCAGTGGTACTTGGGATGAGAGAAGTCTAGCAAAAAGAAACAAAGCTATCAGAACCCTAGCTCTGACCCATAGAGACCTCCTCTTTTTTCTGTCCCCCTTCCAGTGTCATAAAGGTCTGAACAATAGTCTACTGATAGGAAGAAATTATGAAGATGGAAATCAGTCTCTGCTGAGAATGTTTACTATGCAAAGGAGAGTGCAAGCCAGAAAGTCAGGTGCAAAAGAGTAACACCCAGCCATTAGAGGAATTCAACCCAGTGCAGCCTCTCTGTGACTGCATGAACCACTTGAATGTCTGTAACAATGGGTCTGTTTTTGTTGAGAAGCAACATGTTCAGGTCAACAATGGCATATATAATGTCTATGACCTGGCTGCTCTCTAGAAAGAATTCCCCAAGTTGGCAATTGTAATGCCTGTCCCAAAATAGCTTAAAGAAAACAAATATGCAAAGGAGATGGACTTGTCACTAGAACTTTATTGTTTATTTGTAGTTTTGGGGATTGAACTCAGGGCTTTTAAACTGAGTTTCGTCCCCAGCAATACTCTCTCTTATTTTTTTATACTCCCTCTTATATTTTATATTTTTCTGAGAGCAGGTCTCACTAAATCACTAAGTTGCCCATGCTGGGCTTGAAGATCTTCCTGCCTCAGCTTCTCAGTCTGCTAGGATTAAGGGCCTGTGCTGCCAGGCTTGCTTTAGAACTTATTTTTAAATTAAGAAATTGTATTTTTCTAGAACTTCCAAAAACCAAAGCCAGTTTTTGCAATTGCCACATATCAGAGTTCTGTTGTATCCCTACCTCCTCATTCATTGCCTTGTTTCTACTGGAAACCATGAACACTATGAAGTCTTGGGGAGGCTCTTTGCAAATTCTGAAAGGATATAGCTGAAAAATGAAGATAAAGTAAGATTCTAAAAGTCAAGAAAGTTATAAAATCTCCTGAGATGGGGCCGGAGGGTTAGCTCAGTGGTTCCAGCACCTGCCGCGCAAGCGCAAGGTCCTGAGTTCGATCCCCGGTAACCACATATAATGCTGGGCGTGGAGTCACACCCACCAACAATCAACACCGTATACCACAGTGCCGGACCTGGTGGCTCATGCCTGTAATCCCAGCACTCGGGAGGCAGAGACAGGAGGATTGCTGAGTTCGTGGTGGCTTGCCTGGGCACCATAGTGAGCTCAGGGCCAGCCTGAACTACAAAGTGAGACCCTGTCTCAAAAAGCAAAAAAAAAAAAAAAAATCTCCTGAGATGATGTAAACATGGCCCTGGGTTCAATCCCAATTATTACAAACAAATAATTGACAGATCGACCTGAACTTTCCACACAGCCCCATAAGTTCTGCCTTACTATCTCCCAGGGTGTTCAGACAAAGGAGATCAGCTAGCTTCATGAGGGAAAACAGTTCTATATATTTTGTTCACAACTGTATCCTGAACAACCAGAGGGTACCATATCACTACTGGGGTGGTTCTAAACTTGGTTTTCTCTAGGCAACTCTGGAAGGACCTTTGTTTTCTTTCAATTGGGCCAAATGTGAAAACACTGCCCTCTGGTGGCAGGGCCTCTAAGTACTATTTAGGAATTTCCTGGAAGACTCCTAATCCAGAA
Organism: Thryonomys swinderianus; assembly: GCA_004025085.1. Classification (NCBI taxonomy): domain Eukaryota; kingdom Metazoa; phylum Chordata; class Mammalia; order Rodentia; family Thryonomyidae; genus Thryonomys; species Thryonomys swinderianus. The sequence continues at coordinate 10,184 of PVIC010042467.1, forward strand.
TATTAGAATTTTAAGGTCAAACGGATACTTACATGGTGAGTAGCCTAATTCTCAGCCAACTGGGGATTCTCTTCCATAAACCCTGAAAAACTGGCAATACAACTTCTACTTGAACTCTGCAATGGGTATGATGATGTAGATCTGTAATTCTAGCACTCTGGGAGGCTGGGCCAAGAAGATCCCAAGTTTGAGCATAGCCTGGGATAATGTAGTGACTTAGCAAGACTCTGTCTCATAATAAAAAAAGGGCTGGGGGGAGGGCGGAGATTTAGCTCAGAGCTTCTGGCGCCTGCCTTGCAAGCACAAGGTCCGGAGTTCGATCCTGGTAACCATGTACAACAATGCTGGGTGTGGTGACTCACGCCCACCAGCAATCAACCAGCAATCAGCACCACATTCCACAGTGCTGGGCATGGTGGCTCACGCTTGTAATCCCAGCACTCGGGAGGCAGAGACAGGAGGATTGCTGAGCTCGAGGTTTGCCTGGGCTACATAGTGAGCTCAGGGCCAGCCTGAACTGCAAAGCGAGACCCTGTCTCAAAAAAAAAAAAAAAAAAAAAAAAAAAGGGCTGGAGAATACAGCTCAGTGTGAAGGCTGAGAGAAAAGAGGAAAAGAGACAGGAGAGAGTTCAAGGCATCATTGTTATCTAGAGGATGGCTGACATTTACAGAATTCCAAAGCAGCCTCTTCCTTGCTTTGCTGGACTTAGGGATGGGATGTACACAAGCTCAATGACTTGCCTAAGATCATAATAGCAGAACTAGAAATTCCTAATAGCGTGAGATGAAGTGAGATTTTTTACTTATAAGAATGTGTGTCGCCAGGCATGGTGGCTCACACCTGTAATCCCAGCACTCGGGAGGCAGAGACAGGAGGATTGCTGAGTTCGAGGCTTGCCTGGGCTCCATAGTGAGCTCAGGGCCAGCCTGAACTACAAAGCGAGACCCTGTCTCAAAAAAAAAAAAAGAATGTGTGTCTAAGAATGTATAACTTTAAAATGATTTCACATGAAAGGTCAGACATGGTGGTCCACACCTGTAATCCTAGTACTCTGGGTGAGGCAAAAGGAGTCTGGGCAACATGGTGACTTGACAAGACCCTATCGCAAAATAAAAAGTAAAATAAAAGGCTAAGTCTGTACCTCAGGGTAGGCTCTGGATTCAATGCTCCATATGAAAAAAAATGTCTGACATAAAAGATATAATCCATGGTCTTGCAAAATAATAACATTAATTGGTATCCACAGTGATCAAAACCAGGTAAAGCCATATTCTGCAAGACATAACAAAATGGACCAAAGTCTATGCAAGTGGCTTTGCTAAGTGTCTTGAGCTAGGTTTCAAGGCTGCTAAATTTGCATTATCAATTATCTTTCTTCTCTTTTTACCTGTGAACCAATCCTGGGTCCTTTGGGGTCCTAGAAGGTTCTGGAGTCTTTAAAATAGGGTACTAAGCTGCCAACTCTCTCACTGACAAGTACCAGGAATCAAGGCTAGAGATGTGTTGTGAAAGGGCCAACCTTGTGTTAGGACTGAATCAAAGACTGGAATTATTAGGCCAGGGATTTAGTTCAGTGGTGGCACCACCTGCCTTGTAACTGCAAGGCCATGAGTTTGATCCCTGTTACCACCAAAAAAAAAAAAAGACTGGAACTATAAGGCATTGTTTATTTTACTTCTTTCTGGCCTATTTTTGTCAGTTTTTTTTAATGTGTTCTGTTGTTTTATAGCAACAATTCCATAAACATTCCTCTAAAGATGTTTTAAAAACCAACTTCTAAATACAGACAGCAATAAAGTAACCACACCAAGGGAGAACTACATTAGAAAGATTAAGCTTAGTGACTGGAAATAGGGTACAACAGGAGAGGAAGATGTCGAAAAAATCATGTCTCTGTTGGAGTCTAAACATGAGTAAGAGTCACAAAGACAAAGAACTACATTCCCAGATGGTAAAACAGGATTTCAGTTTAAACAATTTGGGAAGACCCCATCTTGTAACTCAGTGGAAGAGAGTTTGCCTAGCATGAGTTTACTACCAGTACTACAAAGAAAAAAGGGGGAGAAAAGGGAGGGATAGAAGTAATCACGTGGGAATGGAAATTGGGGATCCAGGAGGTGGCAGACAGGGGGATATCAATCATCAGTATGTCTGACTTTAGTAGCACATTGAACCATGGGTGGCAGAAGCACAGACACCTAATGATCTTGCACTACACCGCCCATAGAAACAGATGGCTTTAGAATTAGTATAGCATAGAGGACGCAGGTCCCCACCTTTTCATGCTGCTTCGTCCATGGATCTGCAAAGACCTTTCTACAGCCTTAAGCATGACTTTTTCCCACAACCATGTTCAAGAGAGTTAAGATAGTAGCACAAGCCAAATTAAATTTCTCCTCCTTTAAAAAACAGGCCTCCTTGTTACAGGGATTTGCAGGCAGAATTTACTTAAAGCATTGATTCTTAGACTTGCAGATGTCTGATGGGTAACAAAAACAGGATAAAAGCTTGGCATCTGCCTTCATATCATATGTCTCCTTCTGCCACCCTAACCTTTGAGTCAGATTCCTGCTCCACCATCCACACAGCTCCATCTTGACTTTCTGATTTGTTCTTTCTCTGTGTTATTCTCTCTTACAGTCATTTCGGACTTCAGAAACAATAGGTCTGGTGATAAACATCTTGTGACAGAAGTTGGAACTATCTCCCAGCAATACCAACTTTCCTACCCATCATGAGAAAATGATCAGCCAGACTTTTGCCTGATGAAGAGCACCAACTAACCCAGACCTGTCCTTGCTGAATAAACATTAAGACTCACAATTAGCCCCTCAGAGAGACAGGTTTTGAATCACCAGACTGTTGTTTTTCTCTCCCACTGAAAAATGAAATCCTTTCCTCCCTTCACTACCATTCTTGTCTTCCACTGACCTTTTGGAACAAGTGGCTAAACCAGGGTCATTGGGACTCCCAACTGGGCCTCTGGGCTAGGACTCCAGTTACATTCTTACTATCTTCTTTATCGAGGAGATATATTTCTAGAAGCTTCCCATGAGACTTAACTCTGGAATGTTGACTGGAAAAATGTGTTTCATCCTGAAACCAATGAACAGAGTGGAAATGAGGTTGCCACATGAGACATGGGCCAATCATGGTTCACTCCCTGGACCAGGGAAGGTCCACCTTTCACAAGAGCCACCTGAACAAAAGAAAGGCAGGGAGTGAAAGGTGTTGTGTGAATAATCAAGAGTTTCTGTCATATAGTGGGTGTGGTGAAAAAGACAGAGGACAGATCATGAGACCCCTTGATGACCTGCTACAGGACATGGTCTTTATTTTGAAGGTAAGTGTTTGTCTGAGCCTTCTTCACAGTTCTATTTAGATTATGCACTTTTAGTAGGAAGTTGAAGTTGGCAAAGTTGTGTTTCACTCCATCATGCCTTATTCAGTTTTTTTTTTTGGTTTTTATTTGGTTTGGTGTGATTTTTTTTTTTTGAGATAGGTCTTGCTATGTAATTCAGGCTGGCCTTGAACTCACTAGGTACCCCAAGTTGGCCTTGAACTCACAGCAATACTCCTGAATCAGCTGCTCGGTATTGGAATCACTGACATGCACCACAGCCTGGCTCAGTATGTTTTATGATATGAGCTTTGATCACTCAAGGTACCCACATCAACTGAAGAACATTCTCTAAAATAATTCATGTGAGTTCTTTAAGACTGCCCCCACCATGAAAACAAGGAGGTAAAAGGGAGAGAACTACACCAGATTAAACTAAAGAAATATTAATAACCAAATGATGCAAAAAATTTTGGATTGGCTCTATAATGAAGGAAAAAAACTGCTAGAACATTATTGGAAAGATAAGTGAAATTTGAATATAAATTTTTTAGGGTGGGAGGCAGAGACAGAATTTCACTATGTACCCCAGGCTGGCCTCAAATGCACAATCCTCTTGCCTCAGCTTTTCAAGTGCTGGGATTTATAGGAGTGCACCCCATGCCTGGCTGAATATTAATTTAAAACTAACTTATAATTAAATGCTGCATAATGTTATAATTAACATATCAACTATTATAATAAATAATGAGTATTCTGAATTTATTCATTATGTTATGGTTACATAAGGAAAGATTTGTTCTTCAGAGATACATGCTGAAATACTGAGGAGTGAAGAATCAGGATTCTGTGATTTATAAATGACTCAACTCGTTATAATCATTAGGCTGGGGATTTAGTGGTTCCAGCATCTGCCCAGCAAATACAAGGTGCCAAATTCGATCCCCGGTACCACATTCCACAATGCCAAATGTGGTGGCTCACACCTGCAATCCCAACATTCGCGAGGCAGCAGCAGGAGAATTGCTGAGAGTTCAAGCCCAGCCTGGACTACATAGTGAGTTCAGGGCCAGCCTGCACTATAAAGCAAGACCCTGTCTCAAAAAACTAAAATAATTGTTATTATATAGATATAAATATATACAACATACATAAGTCAGACAGCAAATGTGACTAGTCATGATTAATGAATTTAAATAAACACCTTTATTAACTACTTTTGCAATTTTCCTGATGATTTAAAGGTTTTTATGGGGTGCTCGCTTCAGCAGCAAATATACTAGAAGTTTTTATGAGAAAAACAAAAGAAATATATAAGAAGCAGATGTGACATAATCTGGCAACTAATTGCCATGAGCCATTAATTAATCTGGGGAAGATGGGATGCCTCGAACTGAGAGGTAAAGAGTAACAACTGCAGAAGGGGTAGAGTAACAGATTTTATGTGCATCGAGTTGCACTGGCAGCTAATGAAATCCCAGGTAGATTATTTCAGAATCATCAGGGGTCAGTGAGCTATACCTCTGAGGAATGGCAATGTACAAGGGGTTTAAGGGGCGGAAGCCAAGGCTCTCTAAGATCACATGGAGGATATATATGTGGGGCAATGAAGAATCTTGAGTTTATTAGAATCCAACATTCAGGTCCAGAAGCATGAATTGAACAAGAATGGTTATCATGGCTGGGCACGGTGGCTCAAGCCTGTAATCCCAGCACTCGGGAGGCAGAGGCAGGAGAACTGCTGAGCTTGAAGCTTGCCTGGGCTACACAGTGAATTCAGGGCCAGTGAGATCCTGTCTCAAAAAAACTTAAAAAAAAAAAAAAAAGAATGGTTATCATCATGAACAAACCAGCTATTTCCACATTCTTACAGAAATTATCATTAGTCTTGCAATTCTTCATCATTTTAAATTTGTTCCTAGATATATTCTCATACTGACTAATTTCTCTCCAGGTATGGGATTACTAAATTTTGGCCAATATCTTCATCTCAGAATGTGCCATAGTAAAAAGCCCACAAACACAACATAGGAAACACAGGTATGCTACATGCCTGTAATTCTAGCACTCTGGGGGCCAAAGTAGGATCCCAAGTTTGAGCCCAGCATGAGCAACTTAATGATGTAGCAAGCCCCTGTCTCTAAAATAAAGAAGGGCTAGAGATGTAATTCAGTGTAAAAACACTGGATTCAATTCCCAGTATCCCTCCCAAAAAAAAGAATACAAGGAAGGAAGGGAAAAAAGGAGGAAAAAAGAATTACAGCCATCCCAG
>PVIC010042468.1:0-15759 GCA_004025085.1 Thryonomys swinderianus
CTCAGGACCTTACGCTTGCGAGGCAGGCACCGGAACCACTGAGCTAACCCTCTGGCCCCCCAGTGATAAACTTTTTAAGTGTATGAACAAACTTAAATAGCAATTCTTAGAAATGAGAACAAAACATTTTAAACTGATATTAAGGATGCATTTTGAAAAACAAAGTATGAGGTTATCCATTAATCCTATAAGACATACAAGTGGAAATTTCTTCTCAACATTGAAAAATGTATTATTTTATAATTTTAGGCAGATGATAAATTAACCTATACAAAATTTTCTGACCACAAAAATCAAGATTAATTTTTAAAACTATTCTTTAACAATATATTAATTCTATGTAAAGTACTTATTTTCATTTTACTTTTTCTTTTTTTGAGCTAAGAGTGCCCCTAAGTAGTTCAGGTAGCCTTGCTCTCAAGGTGAGCCTCCCAGCTGTTTCTCTTGGGACTACAGGTATGTGCCACCACACCCAACCCATTGTTCATGGTGATTACACATAAAGTGTGAATCATGTCTAAAATAGATCTAATCCTATGCAATTTTGACTATGTGCAATAAAACATTATGCAGAAATATAGTACCATTAATAGAGCAATAAAAAAATATGTAACATCAATGAACCCAGAGTTAAGGGTACAAAAATCTTCAGTTTTCATGCTGGAGAATGCTTTCCTACTTCCACTCTGGTCAACGTTTTTCTACCTTAGGTAGATTATACTGCCAAAGTAGAGGATGAAGCTATCTTTCACCAAAAAGATGCTTTCCTGTTACATCTGTTACATATGTCACCGTATGTTAACTAGAGCAGGAGACATGTGAGGACAGACGTATAGGTACAGAAGTAGAAATTATTTGCCAAGATCTATATAGTGGGTCAGAGACAGAAATGGATTCTTTTCCTTTAGGTTCTTTTTTTTTTTTTTTCTCCAGTATTGGGGATCAAACTCAGGACCTTGTGCTTGCCAGGCACGCACAGAGCCCCTGAGCTACATCCCTGGCTCTCCTTTGGTTCTTGACCTTCAATGTCATATCAAAGGACAGGTTATTCTCAGAGTTTCTTTCAGAGATCTAAAACAAATTAAGGACAATCATGCACACTGGAAGAGACAAACAAAGTGCTTCCTACCATACATGGCATGTGTTTGTTCATGAGCCCCGTACTGAGTTGCTGACGAAGACACTAATGCAGGCTGGGCATGTGCTGGTGGTGCCATCATTCTAGCATTACCCTGTATCACAGGACTGTAGACATGAGGATGCTGTATTCAAACAAAAAATAAAGGAAGAACATTAAAACAATGAGAAGAGCCAAGCAAACTTTAGATTTTTTTCTTTTTTTTTGAATTCTTTATTGGTACATTTTATATACAGCTCACAATCACACACAACATTGGGGAATTTGTACCAGCATATGACACAAGTTAATTCTCATTTTACCCACATCCCTACCCACCCACAACCCCCCACAACTTTAGATTTTTAACACTGGTTTCCAGAAATGACAGATAATTCTAAAACTTTCCTTGCTGGTTTCCTCTGAACTCTTACACTGATCAGTATTTAAAAGGATTCAAGCCCTTAATTATCTAACTCACGATTAATACAATGCAAAAATGTAAAAGAAAATCCATTAAGTATATTAAAAGTTCTTAGAATGGAATAAAAATTCAGAAGGCATCTGAGCCTTACCTGAGACTGATAATGTGGCACATGTTGCACTAGAGGCTGATTTGGGAACTGCTGAGGACTATAGGCCACGTACTGAGCGGAGTACGCTGGCGGGGTGGCTACGATGGGTGGGCCTGCTGCTGAGGCCGGGTGCATCATGGTGCTCTGATGATGTTGGTCTTGCCGCTGCTGAGGCATATTTGGTACTGCAGGGGAAGAAGGAGACTTACTAACACAAAATAGCACCTTCTTAGTAACACAGATAGTAATGTACCACATATATTTACATGATATAAGGCTTTGTATGATATGACCCTCCTTGCCTGCCTCTCCAATACGTCTCACTTTGTGCCTATTTTATTTTGTCTTAGTGGTCCCGGGGATCGAACCAGAGCCATCACACTGAGCTATACTCTCACAGTCTCTTTTTTTTTTTTTTTTGAGACAGGGTCTCGCTTTGTAGTTCAGGCTGGACCTGAGCTCACTATGTAGCCCAGGCAAATCTCCAACTCAGCAATCCTCCTGCTTCTGCCTCCCGAGTACTGGAGTTACAGGCGTGCGTGAGCCACCACGCCCAGCATTGTGGGGTATGGTAGTGATTGCTGATGGACCGAGTCACCACACCCAATATTTTATCATTGTACGTGGTTACCAGGATCGAACCAGGGACCTTGCGCTTGCTGGGCAGATGGTGGAACCACTGAGCTAAATCTCAGGCCCCTCACAGTCTCTTTTAAATCTTCTTTTTCCTTTAAAATTTTGAGATAGGGTCTTACTAAGTCACCTGAGCTGGACTTGCTATCCTGCTGCCTCAGCCTCCCAGAGTGCTAGGATCACAAATATGCCAAACAATGCTATCTTATATTGTTCCTGCCGTCACTTCAGATGCCATGGGCTATTTTCCTGTCACATGTGCTCACTTTGTCCTCAAATACCAGTTCCCAACTCAAAGCTGGAAATATTGAGTCTTCTCTTCAGGTGTCAGCTTGAAAATATGTTCTCAGGGACACCCTCTATGATAACTCTCAGACACCCACAGCACTGTCAATGACTTCCACTTCTTTCTACTTCTCAAATAACCCATTTGTTTACTTTTTTTTTTTTTTTTCCCTTTGAGACAGGGTCTCGCTTTGTAGTTCAGGCTGGCCCTCAGCTCACTATTGTAGCCCAGGCAAGCCTCAAACTCAGCAATCTTCCTGCCTGTCTCCTGAGAGCTGGAATTACAGGTGTGAACCAACATGACCAGCACTGTGGTGTGTGGTGCTGACTGCTGGTGGGCGTGAGTCACTGCATTGTTGTATGTAGTTACTGGGGATCAAAACAGGCACCTTGCGTGCTCACTTCGGCAGCACATATACAAAACAGGGACCTTGCACTTGCTAGGCAGCCACCAAAACTGCTGAGCTAAATCTCTGGCCTGACAACTAATTTTTTTTTTTTTTTTTTTTTGAGACAGGGTCTCACTTTGTAGTTCAGGCTGGCCCTGAGCTCACTATGGTGCCCAGGCAAGCCGCCGCGAACTCAGCAATCCTCCTGTCTCTGCCTCCCGAGTGCTGGGATGACAGGCGTGAGCCACGTCTGGCATTGTGGTATGCGGTGTTGATTGTTGGTGAGCGTGAGTCTCCACGCCCAGCATTATATGTGGTTACCGGGGATCGAACTCAGGGCCTTGCGCTTGCGAGGCAGGTGCTGGAACCACTGAGCTAATTTTAAAGTACAAATGCTAATTATAAATATTATATAAAAAGTAAAAATCAAGAAAACCTGAAAAATAAATCATTGTTAAAGCCCAGAAATAGATCCAATTGCACATGAATAATCAGTATCTAATGAATGACCTTTGCCTAGCTTGTTTTCAACATAATGGAATTAAAAGTAAAAAGTAAACACATCTGGAAATATGAAAATACTCAGAAATTTAAAGCATACTTAAATCCATTGGTTAATAGAATTATAAGGTTTAAAAAAACTGCAACTGAATAAAAATATCAGGTTTGTGAAATGCAAATAAAGTAACATTTAGAATTTATAGCTTTAAATGCATTCTTTCTCGATGTGGTGATGTACACCTGTAATCCCAGCACTTGGGAGGGCAAGGCAAGAGGATGGCCATTGAGTTCAAGGCTGGCCTGGGTTACATAGTGAGATCCTGTCTCAAAAAAACAAATCAAAACAAAAAAAAGAGTGCATATGCAGCTTAGTGCAAAGTCCCGAAGTTTAACTCCCAGTGTCCACCCAAACACACACAAAAATGAAAACAGAAAATAAAGATTCAAAAGCCAAATGTATAGTATTAAACATACACTGAAAAATTTAATAACATTCTCAATAGTATAAAAATTATCAATGCTATGAGATAAATTTAAGAAAGTATGTACAATCTCAATACAAATGAATTATAGAACAACTGTGAAACTGAAGACCTAAATAAATGGAATGACGTATGGGATCAATGTTAAGATATTTCCTAAGACATGATCTACACATTTAATGCATGATCCTAAGATGACTGTAGAAATCTGAAAACATGGACAACAAAAGTAAAAACAAAAAGTTTGTAAAAAACTAAGATATTTACATAAACTTTTAATTATAAAGTAATTAAGAAAATGAGTATTAGCATAAAATAGTTAATAAACAGGAGCCACAAAGAGATGATAAACTGAATTCTGACAGAAAAAAACAGCTTAGTACGGGGCTGGAGGGTTAGCTCAGTGGTTATGGTGCCTGCCTCGCAAGCGCAAGGTCCTGAGTTCAATCCCTGGTAACCACATACAATGCTGGGCATGGAGACCCACGCCCACCAGCCATCAATACCACATACCACAGTGCTGGGCATGGTGGCTCACGCCTGTAATCCCAGCACTCGGGAGGCAGAGACAGGAGGACTGCTGAGTTCAAGGCTTGCCTGGGCACCATAGTGAGCTCAGAGCCAGCCTGAACTACAAAGCAAGACCCTGTCTCAAAAAAAAAAAAAAAAACCCCCAAAAAAACAGCTTAGTACCTAACTATCTTTAAACAAACAAAAATTCAGTCATTTTAACCTACCTAACCTAGCTAAGCAATCAAGCTGCTGATGTCACCACTGCGAATTTAGAAGACAATACTTTTGGAAGTAACTAGGGCACTAATTCTTTATTCTGAAAGCTGGCCCTCAGAGATTACTTTAAAATAAAACAGATACTAAAGAAATACTCTAGAAAAACTTAAGATTTTATTCTGTATTCTAATGATTAGACAATAAAAAAAAAATTTTTTTTTTGAGACAGGCTCTCACTTTGGAGTTCAGACCGGCCGAGGCTGTCCTCAAAATCGAAGTGATCCTCCTGTCTTAGGTAGCCAAGTGCTGGGATTACAGGTGTGAGCCACCAAGCCCGGCATTGTGATATGTGATACTGACTGCTGATGGGCATGAGTCACCATGCCTGGTATTGTTATATGTGGTTATCAGGGATTGAACTCAGGACTTGGTGCTAGGCAGGCACAAGAACCACTGAGCTAAATCTCTGGCCCTAAAATTCTTAAAATATCTTATGCACACTGTAGAAGATAAAAAAGCTGGCTAGCATTCAGCTCCCTTTGCTCTCTAGTCATGCTGTCTGGTGCTGTTCTGTGTGAGCAACATCATACAGCAGAAAAGACAATGTGTCATAGCTAACATGAGCTGTGAAGCACATTGTAGTTTTTGGCTAGGACTATTTCTTTATTGTCTCATTATTTTCTTCCTGCTTTTTTAGAGACAAGACTCACTATGTAATCCAGGCTGTCCTCAAAATCCAAGTGATCCTCCTGTCTCAGCTGCCCAAGTGCTAGGATTACAAGTGTGCACCACCACACCTGGTGCTACACCGTTTTTCTTTTGAGACAGGGTCTCACGATGTAGTTCAGGCCAGCCTTGAATTCACAGCAATCCTCCTGCCCCTGCCTCCTGAGTGCTGGGATTACAGGCGTGAGCTACCATGCCTGACACTGTGGTGTGTGGTACTGATTGCTGGTGGGTGTGAGTCACCAGGCCAGGCCCACTATTGTTGTATGTGGTTACTGGGGATTAAACCAGGGACCTTGTGCTTGCCAAGCAGGCATTAGAACCACTGAGCTAAACCTCCAGCCCTTAAGTCCTACTTTTTGTTTCTCAAGAAAACAATTGCTCTAAATTAACTGAATGATAAAAAGAATCCTTTAGGATTCTCAACATTACAATATTTAATATTTTAAATATTACAATATTTAATTTGTGTTTTTTTAAATCACAAAAGTCCAGAAAATCAGTTTATACAATGGGGAACTAATCCTCTAACAGGATTCTGACACTGCCTTGTGCTTCAAAAGAAATTCTAGATGTTCAGGAAATAATTATAGTTTAATGTAAAATAAGTTCAGTAGTCTAGTAAATTAATCTAGCAAATCCTGTTTTTCAAATTTAACTCCAAATGTAAAATCAAATATCAGAGTATAAACTTCAGAATTGTAATTATTATTATTTTTTTTTTGAGACAGTGTCTTGGCTTTGTAGTTTGGGCTGGCTCTGAGCTCACTTATGTAGCCTAGGCAAGCTTCGAACTCAGCAATTCTCCTGTCTCTGCCTCTCGAGTGCTGGAATTACAGGTGTGAGCCACCACACCCGGCACTGTGGTATGTGGTATTGATTGCTGGTGGGCGTGAGTCTCCACACCCAGCATTGTACATGGTTTCTGGGGATCGAACTCAGGACCTTGTGCTTGCGAGGCAGGCGCTGGAACCCTCCATCCCAGAATTGTAATTATTTTTAAATAAGATACTAAACAATCACACAACTAAGGCATTTTTCCTCCCGTTTGTTCATAAAAATTCACCTCAATACTTCAGTGTACAGCCTAATCAAAGCTAAAACTGAGCCATGAATATTCATTACAAATGAGTTATTTAATCCATGCAGCATGCAGGCTACAAGCAAACACAGGCAGGAATATTCTCACCTTTACCTGCTCTATATGTCTTGGCTTGATTCACTGGCATAGGTGTCATCGGTATTGGGTATAAAGGCTTGAGGGAATTAAAAAAAAGCAAATATTAGATTCTTACAATAAGAAGGTGGCCTACCAGTCAGTTTATCTTGCTAGAGAGCTAGATCTGGGGTTTCCTCAACTCCTAGGAATTGTTAATAAAATCATACTCAAGCTAAACGGATAAACTCCAACAAGCTGTAGTAAATCTAACTCATCTTTCTTACCAGAAAATATTTTCAGATTCATGTCCTTATACTAACATCAGACCAAACCACTGTATACTTCCTTCCTTCAAGTTCTTCTGTATTGAGAATGTGATTCAAATCATCACAAATGTAAAAAACAGTGATGTCAAGCAAGCAGGGTAGCTGAGTGAACGTCAAAATTCCATGACTTACTTGCACGCCTGGACTCACTGGGACTGGATACATCATATTTGGTGCAAAACAAACAGGCTGAGTATAAACTGGAGTTGGTGGTTGGTGACCCACCATAGATGGGCTAGGTTGTGCTTGAGGGCGAGGTGAAGTTGGCGTGGTAGAAGGCTTTGGCTGCAAAAAGAAAAATAAAACTCAATGATCTCATGTTGAAATGTTAACTATTACTGCAATTTTCAGGTTGACTTGATAATTTTATAATTTTTATTTGCTTTTAATCACCAGTACCTTTTATTGAGGTGGAAAATAGTAAAAATAAGAAAAGACAAACCATCAACTTCCAAAAAACACCATGGGGAAAAAAATGTTCCAATGAAAGAAAAAGCATTTTGGCAGAAAGGTAAAGCAAAATCCTGCCAATGAAAAAAATCTTAAACAGTGGCAGTGATTTTTTTTTTAAGGATCTAGAAGTGGTTTTTAAGTTTTTTTAAAAAAATAGTAGAAAAACAACAGTCTATCTATGAACTTGAAAGGCTAGCTAGCCAACCTTCTTCAAATTCTGAGTGGGAAAAATTAAGAATTTTTCCCCCAGATAACATAAAACTGAAGACCAAATAAGAATCCTTGATTTTTGAAGATAGGGTCTCACTATGTAGCCCCAGCCAGCCTCAAATTCATGGTGATCCTCCTCCCTGAACCTCCAGAGTGCTAGGATGACAGATGTGCGGCACCACACCCAACAAGAATCTTTCTTATGGAGCCAGGGATTCAGCTCAGTGGTTCTGGCACCTGCCTTCCAAGTGCAAGGTCAAGTTTGATCCCTGGTATCAAAAGAAAAAAAAAATCTTTTCTATGGCTAAAAATTATTCATCCATGGCCCATATGAGCCAAAGCAGTGCAGTTCTTTCAGCATAGGAAAATGAACTTAGATAATAGGTATGGGAGGAGGTATTCTATAACTAATTGTAACTATTTCCAGACACTAAATTACCTAGAAATAACAAGGTTACCTGAGAAAAAGAACGAGGGTTGAACTCCTTTGCATTGGGATTCAACGTTGACTTTCTAACTTGCCTAAACCAGAAAAAAAATACAAAGTAAAATCTGCATGGGCTTTATGTTTCCCTAAAATTTTCCCACATCTAATCTGTTTGTTAAACTATTAAATATACAAATTGAAATAATTCTCACAAGACCAATAGTCTTTATAAAACATTTCACACACACACACACACACACACACACACACACACACACACACACACACACCCTACCTCATTCCTTTATCTAATAAAGAAATTGGCCAAGCAAGATAAACTTTGTTCCTGAAAATGTGAGTAGTATACAACTATTTCTCTTACAGGCGATCAACAAATACTTGAGCTCCTTATAAAATATCCTTGTATGAAAACCAGTATTTACTGTATCTATATTCTATAACCTGCAGTCAGTTTTAATGTGACAAGATACTTTTTATTTAACATATCTTGAGAAAAATTATGGCTCTAATAGAATTTTGCCTCATATCAAGAGTAAGCAATTCCCCAAATTAAAAAACTATCTCAAAAATTCAGCTATAGTTGAATCGCTTGATAAAACACATAAATAATAGTGGTTAGGGTCTGAGGTGCTTTTTTTTGTTTTGTTTTGTTTTGTTTTGTTTTGTTTTGTTTTACGAGACAAGGTCCCACTATGGAGTTCAGGATGGTCTCAAACTTATAGCGATCTTCCCATTTTAGCCTCCAGAATACTTGGATTACCATTTAATTGACGAAACACTAGATATGTAGAATATGCCTAGATCCGGCAGCTCAGAGTGCAAAAAATGGGGGAAACAGAAGAGAAGTGAAGGGGTAATGTTCTAATGTAACTAACACAACATTTGTTTAGACTGTTTGTAAATTAACAGATTTCATAAGGAATCTAAAAGTCCAGACAGACTGAGTTGAAAGGATAGAATACACTGAACAAAATAACATGATGTTAAGTTCCAGGTTTACTCACTCAGCTGCATCTTTCTTCTCTTCTTTATCATCTTTTTCTTGTTTACACGCTGGACTAGAAGTCTGCACCCCTTGAGATGTGACCTCAGGTCCCCTTTTGTGCTCCGTGTTACTAAGTATTGAAGGGGAGATGCTGGGGCTATTTGGCTTGCTGCTGCCACTGGTGCAGTTGCTGCTGCTATTTTCAATGAAAGAATCCTTAGCACTTGGTTCAATTTTCTCTTTGACCAAATCTCTTGATTTTTCTCCCTCTCTATTTTTGTTTAGTACTTGATCCATAGATTCAGAAGTGGAACTTGGCTGCAACTAAATAAAGGAAATAATCACACTTAAATATTGTAAGTAACTCTAGTAACCAATTTTTTCCATGGGTACAACCAACGTAATATTATCTGTGAACATGCAGTATTTTGAGAAAGGCTGTTTTCCATATTTTAAGTGATGCCTTTAATACAAGTCAATAATGTAATGTCTATACAATACATAAGACTCAAGCTAGGGCCAAGGATTTAGCTCACTGGTTCCTGCGTCTGCCTTGCAAGCACAGGTCCTGAGTTTGATCCCCAGTAACCATATACCACAATGTGAGGTATGGTGGCTCATGCCTGTAATCCCAGGCCTCGGGAGGTAGGAGCAGGACTGCTGAGTTTCAGGCTTTCCTGGGCTACACAGTAAGCTCAGGGTTAGCCTGAACTACAAAGTAAGATTCTGTTAAAGAAAAAAAAAAGACTCAAGCTAAATATTTACTCTATCCCTATCACATATCAGCAATTGTGCTTGACTATGGAAAATATGAAGTAGGTTAATCCTCCTACGCTTGCCATTTGTGTAAGATTAGACACAATAGCAAAATGCAGAAAAATGCTACAGGAGCCCAAAGAAAAGCAACCCACACAGGAAGGAAAGGCTTCTCAAAGGAACTGCCATCTAGTAAGGTGTGAATAATGTCTAGGAGATAAGTTTAGAAAAGGGAACAATCTAAGCAAGAGAAATTGCACATTTAAAAATCCAAAGGAAAGCTAAAAGACAGCTCTAGCACCAAAAGGAAAGTCCTCATGGCTAAAGGATGGTCCTCACAGGTACCTGGGAGGCAGAAATGATAAACTGGCCTAAGAGGAATGAGATAAAGGAACTTCAAGGCCATGCTGAGGACTCTCTAACTTTCAGAGTCAGGCTGGTAAATTAATCCAGGTTCAGACCTCACCCAGTTTAGCAGCCATCTTGGAGAGGAACTCGGTGGTTCCCTGTCTTAAGGTGGGGGCTGAATTCTAGTTAGGAGTGAGGCCAGGGAGCAGAGTTCAAGCAGGTAGGAGATACACAGACTTAATGTTCAAGGAATCTGGTTCCAGCCTCATAATCAAAATCTGGCCTGAACTGCACAGCAGTTAACTAAAGGGGCAACTGGCTTGGATTATCAACTACCCCACTGTAAAGATAGGGGCGGCTTGGTGGGATTTATCAATCCTGCTGTGGACTCTGCCCGTGTGGCCTACCCCATCAAACACAGCAGAGACATATGCTGAATTGGTCTTCTTTTTCTTTTGTTTCTTTTCTCCTTTCTGGTTCTTGTTTTTTTTCAATTGCTTCAACACAGCTTCTAGAGGGTTTTTTTTTGCTCTGTTCTTGTTTTTATTTTTCCCTTTGCTCTTTCTTACCTATCTTCACCAGTTTCCTAAAGTTTGTCCTCCAGCCTTGTTTCTGATTTCTTCCTCTTCTTCTATTTTCCCCCAACCTCTTTTAAATTTTCTCCACTAAAGCTAAAATTGCCATATTAAGCACTTAGTTATTGCATACAATCTTCAGATTAATTGTAGATTTAGTTATATAACCACAAATCTAGTTCACATGGTTAAAGATAGGAAATAGTTACCATAGCTTGTCATTTTTTGGGCTATTTTTTTTTTTTGAGACAGGGTCTCACTTTGTAGTTCAGGCTGGCCCTGAGCTTACTCTGTAGCCTAGGCAAGCCTCGAACTCAGCAATCCTCCTGTCTCTGCCTCCTAAGTGCTGGGATTACAGGCATGAGCCACCATGCCCGGCACTTAATGCTATTTTTATTGCTGACTGTACTACTTTAACCAAAGTGACAATTGTACTAATTGTTTTTTCCTCTTGGTACACCAGGACTGAGATTGCCTAAGCTTTAAAAGGGGAAAAAAAAGAATACTATATGCCAGCATCAAAGAACTAGTGGCTGGGCCAGCTTTTTTTTTTTTTTGGTGGTACCGGGGATCAAACTCAGGCCCTGTGCTTCCAAGGTATGTGTGGTACCACTTGAGCTAAATCCCCAGCCCAGCTGGGCCAGTTTTGCAGGAACTTCTTATCACCAACACACAAAAGAGGTGGGACTTTGCAATAGACTCAAAATCCAAAAGCCAGCTACACCTGAAAGACACTTTTCAGAAGTAATCATAAATACTTCTGAAAACAGATTCATAGACAGTAAGTCAAGGGGTGGAAAACAGTATTCCACAGGATAGAAACTTGGAAAAAAGGAGGATAGCTATTCTTTTTGTAGACAAAGAGGGTTTCAAGGCAAGAATGATTAAGAGAATAAGGGTTACTGTATCCTTGAAAAGGGACTGATCCAAGAGGAAGAGTTAACAATCATAAATATATATATGCACCAAGTATCAGTGCACCCAACTATTTAAAACAAATATTGACACGAAAAATCAAATAAGCACTAATACAGTTTTAATGAGGGACTCCTACACCCCACTGTCACAAACAGACCAATCAACTAGACAAAACATAATGAAATATTAGAATTGAACCAAATGTTTGAACAAATGGACTTTGTAGCTATCTACAAAGTTTTCTATACTCCAACATCAGAATACACATTCTCAGCTGCATGCAGGATGGTCTCCAAAAGAGACCATATACTGGTTTATAGAACATGCTTAAGTAAATGCACAGGAACTGAAATTATCTGCATATTATCAAACCACAGTGGAATGAAAATAGCAATTAATGGCCAAAGAAACCACAAGAACTTCACAAACACATAGAAATTAAATACTACCCTGCTGAACTACCAATAAGTCACAGATAAAAATAAAGAAGAAATCACACCGTCTCTATAATGAAATGATAATGACAACCCAACCTAATGGAACTTATGGGATACAATAAAAGCACTTATATGAGAGAAATTTATAGCAATGAATACTTGTATCAGAAAAACAGTGGGCTCAAAAGCTCAAATAAGGAACTTAATGTTCGGCCGGGGATGCGGCTCAGTGGCACCATGCCTACCTGGTAAGCACAAGGTCCTGAGTTCAATCATCAGTACCATACACACACACCACACACAGTACACACAATCCCCAGTATCACCCCCCCCCCCCACACACACACCCCCTCTCTTATACTGAACATCAAGTTTCTAGAAAAAGACCAAGACAAGCCCAAAAGCTTGTACAAAGGAGGAAGCTATAAAAGTCAGAGCAGTGGGCCGGAGGGTTAGCTCAGTGGTTCCGGCGTCTGCCTTGCAAGCGCAAGGACCTGAGTTCGATCCCCGGTAACCACATATAATGCTGGGCGTGGTGGCTCACGCCTGTAATCCCAGCACTCGGGAGGCAGAGACAGGAGGATTGCTGAGTTCGCGGAGGCTTGCCTGGGCACCATAGTGAGCTCAGGGCCAGCCTGAACTACAAAGCGAGACCCTGTCTCCAAAAAGCAAAAAAAAAAAAAAAAAAAAAGTCAGAGCAGAAATTAATACCGGGGAGACTTGAAAAGCAATAAAAAAGGATCAATGAATTGAGTTGGTTCTTTGAAAGATTAAAAAAATTGACAAGTCCCTAGCCAGGCTTATAAAAAAAAGGAAAGAAAAGACTTAATCTATGCAATTATGAATGCAAAGGGCAAGGCTGGGGATGTAGCTCAGTGGTGCTGTGCTTGGCTGGCAGCACACCTAGGGTTCAACACCTGGTACCAAAATAACAAAATAACAGGAATGAAAGAGCGAAATCACAACAGATCTTGCATAAATCCAGATCACCAATACTTGCTTTGAGAACCTATATATATATATTTTTTTTTCGAGAGAGGGTCTCACTTTGCAGTCCAGGCTGGCCCTGAGCTCACTATGGAGCCCAGGCAAGCCTTGAATGCAGCAATACTCCTGTCTCTGCCTCCTGAGTGCTGGGATTACAGGCGTGAGCCACCACACCCGGCACTGTGGTATGTGGTATTGATTGCTGGTGGGCATGAGTCTCCACGCACAGCATTGTATGTGGTTACCAGGGATTGAACTCAGGACTTTGAGCTTGCAGAGGCAGGCAACGAGGCAGGCAACAGAATCACTGAGCTAAATCTCCGGCCCAAGTCACAGCTAGAGGTAGGACTGAGTGAGCTGCCGGTTTCCCATCAGGCGATTATTTCTAAATTTTTTTTTTTGCTTTTTGAGACAGGGTCTCTCGCTTTGTAGTTCAGGCTGGCCCTGAGCTCACTATGGTGCCCAGGCAAGCTGCCACGAACTCAGCAATCCTCCTGTCTCTGCCTCCCGAGTGCTGGGATTACAGGCATGAGCCACCACGCCCAGCATTATATGTGGTTACCGGGGATCAAACTCAGGTCCTTGCGCTTGCGAGGCAGGCGCTGGAACCACTGAGCTAACCCTCTGGCCCAGATGTGGTTTTTTGTATAAAATGGAGTATTACTCTGCCACAAAGAATGACAAGATCGATCCATTTAGGTGCAAATGGAGACACCTGGAGGATATACTACACTTGATCTTAGCCAAAAGGCCGAGAAGCCACCTGGAGGATATACTAATAAGTGAAATCAATAGATCACAGATAGACAATTTCCAGATCTTCTCTTTGGCATGAACACCTATAGATGCAAATGAGCTCTAGAAAGTAGGACAGCTTTTATAGAGTGGAAAATTTCTATAGGAAACTTGGTGTGGGAATGTGATGAGGGGAAGGAATAAATCAATAGATCACAGATAGACAATTTCCGGATCTTCTCTTTGGCATGAACACCTGTAGATGCAAATGAGCTCTAGAAAGTAGGACAGCTTTTATAGAGTGGAAAATTTCTATAGGAAACTTGGTGTGGGAATGTGATGAGGGGAAGGAATAAATATGATACAGAAAGAAAATAAAAGAGCATGTATAAAGGAGGTGAGGAGGTGTGGGTGGGTAGGGATATGGGTAAAAATGAGAATTAACTTGTGTCATATACTGGTACAAATTCCCCAATGTTATACGTGATTTTGAGATGTATATAAATTGTACCAATAAAGAATTCAATTTAAAAAAATCAATATCCTTCTTGTACACAAAAAACAAATTCACCTACAGAGAAATAAGATAATCCTTTCATAATAGTCTCCAAAAAAAATTAAATACCTAAGTATCAGTCCAACAAAGGAAGTGAAAGATTTCTACATTGCAAACTACAGTCCTGTGAAAAAGGAAATTGAAGAAGACATCAGAAAATGGGGAAGGGGGAGATATTCCTGTTCTTGGATAAGAACCAATATAGGCCTAGGTATTTAGCTCAGTGGTTCCAGCACCTGCCTTACAAATTCAACGTCCAGAGTTAGATCCCTGGTAACCACGTACCACAAGGCTGGGCGTGGTGACTCACACCCACCAGCAATCAATACCATACACCACAGTGCTGGGTGTGGAGGCTCACCCATGTAATCCCAGCACTCAGAGGCAGAGGCAGGAGGATTGCTGTGAGCTCAGGGCCAGCCTGAACTACAAAGTGAGACCCTGTCTCAAATAAATGAATGAATGAATGAGTAAAGAAGTAAATATAAAGAAACAAAGAAAGAAAAGCAAGCAAGCAAGGTAGCTGAAGAAAAAACCCAAATGGACAAAAGTATCTATACCATAACATCATTTATAACAAATTTAAAATTATAAAAAATAATATGATTTATTAGGGTGCTTTTCACATGTAGTGTAACAGAAAGAACTGCACAGAAAAGAAAACTCCCTCTGGAAAGGAGGAGGAAGCAGCTAAAGCAGGGCAAGTGTACAAGAGGGTCTTGTGGGCTGGAGATTTAGCTCAGTGGTTCCGGTACCTGCCTCGCAAGCGCAAGGTCCTGAGTTCGATCCCCGGTAACCACACACAATGCTAGGCATGGTGACTCACGCCCACCAACAATCAACCAGCAATCAGCACCACATACCACAGTGCCGGGCGTGGTGGCTCCTGCCTGTCATCCCAGCACTCAGGATGCAGAGACAGGATGATTGCTGAGTTCGAGGCTTGTCTGGGCTACATAGTGAGCTCAGGGCCAGCCTGAACTACAAAGCGAAACCCTGTCTCAAAAAAAAAAAAAAGAGGGTCTTGTACTGAAAGACTAGATTTAATAGGCCAAAGAATAGAGACCGGATACTCATTTATTATTCTTTGTATTAACTGTATTATCCCCTACTTAACAAATTAAAATTTGAATTAACTACTACCAATAACATTGAAGTTGAGTAGATATAATAAAACTTGAAATAGTATTCTATTATACACTGTTGGATTTTCTCAAGAATGAAACAATTGGGCCAGAGGGTTAGCTCAGTGGTTCCGGCGCCTGCCTTGCAAGCGCAAGGACCTGAGTTCGATCCCCGGTTACCACATATAATGCTGGGCGTGGTGGCTCACGCCTGTAATCCCAGCACTCGGGAGGCAGAGACAGGAGGATTGCTGAGTTCGCGGCAGCTTACCTGGGCACCATAGTGAGCTCAGGGCCAGCCTGAA
>PVIC010042469.1:0-15795 GCA_004025085.1 Thryonomys swinderianus
GGAGAACAAAGTCATGTGCCCAGGAAGTCAGGACTCCTTCCCTGACTACTGCATCACCCCTCAGGAGCATGTGAGGAGCTAAAGATCACATGTGTGTCCTGGACCCACACCAGGAAGTCCAGTCTCTGCTTCTTTGGGCTTGGAGTCTCCCCACTTTGAGGCACTGAGCTCAGAATCTTCAAAACTTTGTTGTCTGTCTGGTCTTTACTACATTCCAGGGATCTCTTTCCCATCTCTGTTTCCTCTGCTCTGGGGACCAGCTCTTTGCTTTTAGATACATTCTGAGCAATGTATGGGATCAATACCACAGTGGGTCCTATAGCAGAGAGGGGACATGAGGCGTAAGAACTCTGTCCCTCTAAAATAAACACACTTAGATCCATCCACCCTGTAACATGCAGTGAACCCTGCCTGTGAGTGCTGCATGTATATACATGGCAGTACAAAATGCTGTTTTATTATAAAAGAAAGAATGTGAAAGCCTATTATAAGGGCACTTTTCCTCAAGTAGGCTCTTCTAAGGAGCTGCAGAGAGCAAAGTCCTCGGGCCTGGACATCAGAGGCAGAGATGGGAAGATTCATCCCACCAGGTTGGAAGAGGGCGCAGTTTGCCTGATGGTCCTGGTGGTTTAGCACTACGTTTTCCTCCAGGGGATGTCTACTGGTGGCTTATCCTCTGCCAGGGATGTGACTGTGGCTTTTGATGTTCACATTGCTTGGGGGACCACTTAGATTTGTTAGTTGTCTTTCATTCCCTTGTCACGTGCAGGGTTGTCTCTTCCCCATAACTAACACTACAGTGTCCTCTGTGGCTGAGGTCCAACATTTGCTGGGTTTGGGGTCAGATGTGCATTAGATACTTAAGATATTTCTGACATGGTGCTTTCAACTTATGGTGGGTTCATAAGCCAATAGGGGAGGGTCATCTGGGTGCAAAGTCACGGGGTGGGTGGGTCTTGGAGAAGGGCTCTGGCACTGGCACCGGGAGAGTTAAGAGCCCGGGCAGGTGGATTTCCTCAGCTCTGACCACGTGAGGCAGAGGCCGAGCTCGCCTCTCACACTCCTGGCCTCCCCTGTACCATCACATCCAGCTGAAAGAACAGAATTGTCCGCTTCTCAAGTGTTACCGGCCCAATAGCAAACTGTGTGGGGAGCGGAACAGCCATTCTTTGTTGAAAATTATTATTTATTTTTTACTTGACAAAACCCAAGGCTGAGAGGGTGCTCTGTGGGGCCCTTCTGTAGGGTGAGCATTTTCTCGGCTTTGGCTCAGCCTCGGCTGTTTGTTATGCACTCGTTGTATTGCAAATGTGGAACAAATGAAGCCAAGATATCAAATTAATACTGTGATCTGTTTTTCTGTTTTGTTGCCATAACAATGTGTGGCTTTTGAAGCAAGGAAAAGATTAGAATTGTATCAAAGGTGTTTACACCATGTACACTCCATCCTGCCTTATTATTTATTGCCAAGGTAGGTGTATTTAACATTTGCTTAAAGAGGACTGGCTGCAACTGCTTTTGGACTTTTTTGGTTTTCTGCTTATCCTTCCAACAGGTATTTGAAGGCAGGGGCTATTCTTGCTCTCTTAGTTTGCTTCCAACCCCTACAGCAGTTATGGGGAACCTTTTAAAGTTCTCAATAATACAAACAGCCTGCTGCGGCCTGTGTGCTGTCAGTTTGCCACCTGTGATATATTAAGTAATGGGCATCTTGTAATGCCCAGCTGAACTCAGCATAGTTCTGGGCATGGAAGACCCACCTGAGGATTGTGGCCAATGGCATCAAAAGAGAACTGGAGGGGGAGGTCACTGGCTGTTGATTTTCTCAAAGAAGCTTGCTGAGGCTGGTTTTCCAGATATGGCTTTTCTTGTCATCAAAGGAGCTTGGGTCCTCTCTGTCCGCAGGGATGACTACTGTTCTCCAGTGCAGATACCTCAGCCGGGTGACACAGGTCCTTTACCCTACTGGCACAGGCTTTCTAGCTTCCACCACTAGTCTGTGGGCTTTCCTGGGGCAGAACGTTGCTAAGGATTTGCATGAGACATTGCCATGGACTCTAGGCCTGTGGCTTAGGTGTGGAGGACACTGCTTTGGGCCCTAGGCCTTTAGCTGGATTTGTGTGGAATATGGCCATGGTATCCAGGGCTAATGGAATATGTGTGGAATATTCTAGCCAAGGGGCTGGATTCATTGGGTCTCTAGTGTCTGGACAGACCTCTTGTACTCCCCTGCATTAGACTTCTGGAATGAATATTGGAAAATAATCCTGTAAGTTATGTGTCCTGTATTAAATGTGTTCCCTTGCTAGCCCTCTCTACAACACCAGTCTGTCTCAGAATGATGCTGGACACACACACACAGAAGCATTTCCTTCACTGATGGTTTGGTCCATTGTTGTAGTTTATCTGAACAAATCTCCTTGCAGCAAAGAAGATAAGCTTAAAAAATACACCTACTGTTGAGTGTTGCCAATTTCCAGTGTCTGTAGAAAATAGAATGAGAAGGGATATTTCTGATGCTCAGGAAAATGAACAGGTGGTGTGTGTCACTTTTCTGTATCAGGCCAGCCAGAAGGACAAGGGAGGCCTTCCACACCGTGACTTTGAATGTGAAATGAGTCTAGCCAAAGGAGACTCAGGTGCGAAGGGATTAAACAGTGCTCTGCTGTTTTGTCTTTCATTGCCCAGGGGATCTTGAGTTGGGTCGAATGCCCAGGGCTGGAGGAAGACTCTTTTTTTTTCTTTTTGGAGACAGGGTCTCGCTTTGTAGTTCAGGCTGGCCCTGAGCTCACTATGGTGCCCAGGCAAGCCGCCGCGAACTCAGCAATCCTCCTGTCTCTGCCTCCCGAGTGCTGGGATTACAGGCGTGAGCCACCACGCCCAGCATTGTGGTATGCGGTGTTGATTGCTGGTGGGCGTGTCTCCATGCCCAGCATTATATGTGGTTACTGGGGCTCGAACTCAGGGCCTTGCACTTGCAAGGCAGGCGCTGGAACCACTGAGCTAACCCTCCGGCCCATGGAGGAAGACTCTTTCACAGGAAGTGTCTGTTGGGGCACCATAGATGTAAACCCGGGGTGGTCTCTAGACCTAAGAGTGATACAGGCCAAAGCAGCCTGTTTGGCTGAAGAGCATTAGCCTTTCTCTCAAGGCCAAAGCTACTTTTTCTCAAATTCTTGCATGAGTGTTTCCTTAACTTCCCCTTCCCCTTCTCCCCCTCTCAAAAGGGATGGATAAAGACTTCAAAATGGGTTGGGAGATGCAGATTGTGTGTGCATGCGGTCACAGTGTTATCAGTAGATGCAGCTGCTTGAAATCTTGGCAACTTCAATCCCACAGGGGAAATGGGAAGCAAGAGAATATTAATCAGATTGGTGGAGGAAAGATGCAGGGGGAAAGAACGGGAGTGGCAGGAGGATAGAAGATAGTCGGGTCAGGCTGGCTCTGGCAGGCTTTGCATGGGGAAGAGCAAGTCATGCCTTGTAGGTCTCCCGTGTGCTGCAGAGCCTCTCCCCGGGGTTCCGGCAGAGGAGCCCCCGGACCTGGGGACACGGCAGGAGACAAACACGAGCCAGAGTGCGGTCTTCAGTCCTTCTTAAACACTGGCGTTTGCTCTGTGGCTTTTTGTCAGCATTCCCTCTTAGTCACATTCTCTCTGCCCTGGAGAGGTTTCTGAGAAGGGTAATGAGAGTCCTCTTTTCTCAATGGACCTAAAAGCCTTATAAAATGTACAACTTGAGTTTAGTCATCAATTCTGACTCTGGAGTTCATATCCAACATGTTAGAGCTGTGTGCCAGCCCTTTACGGGCTGCTGCGTAGGTGTAGGGATGTAAAGTCCTTTGTGCAAGTTTACATCTGAAGTAAGTGTTGGGGCTGAAAATGTAGCTCAGTGGTGCAGTGCCTGCCTCATAACTGCAAGGCCATGAGTTCAATTCCTGTAAAAGTGCTTAACTGAATGTTCTGGTACTAAACAAGGATCAGTTCATGGGTGTGGGTGGGGATTGGGTTTTGCAGAATTTCCTTTGATTTCATTCCTTTGCATCCATTTGGTCTAAAACTCACAGGAGGGCAGGTTGCAGTAACTAACCCTGAAGAAACATGTGTTTTATATCTCATAAATGGCAGTTTTATACCTTGAGATCATTCAACTCCATGGACCGAACAGATAATGCCTCCTATTATGTGACCTTAAATTCGTGAAACATGCACATTTTTTTTTTTTTGAGTCAGGGTTTTGCTTTACAGTTCAGGCTGGTCCTGAACTCATTATGTAACCCAGGCTAGCCTCAAACTCTTGGCAGTCTTCCTGCCTCTGCCTTCCAAGTGTTCAGATTACAGGCGTGAGCCACCATGTCCTGACATTAAGATGAACATTTTTACTTGTGTGGGAAATGATACTGTGAAATAGTAACACAGCCTTCCACCTCTGAAGAAAATCTGCTTTCATCCCATGGTCCTAACCCAATTAAGGGTAATGTAAAGCCTGTGTTTCTCCAAAATAGAGCTGCCAGATTTAGGATATAAAAATAGAAAATGCCAACTTAAATTTGAATCACACAAACACAAATCTTCAGTAGAAGTATATCCCAGGAAGTATTTGGTATTTTTTTCTGAAATTTAAATGTGTCCAGTTGTGTATTTTCTTTGGCATCCCTACCCCAAAGGAGAGTAAAATCAAGAGCTTACTAAATGCTTGACATTTATGTTTAAAAACAGAGAATCGGTATAAGACAGAAATACCAGAGCGAATGCCTGCTGGTCACAGTGGTGAAGATAGCTGTCCTGCTGAGTAGAGAACCAGAGAACTGGGTTGGAGAACAGATTCCCCACCTGGAAGCCTGAACTATTGGGCGGGCTGTGGGCGTGGCTTCAAGAGCACCGCCCACTCTCCCACTTAGCCTGCATCCCAGAGTGCTGTGCGGGAGAAACCCAAAGTCCCAGGGTTCCTCGTGGTGCTGCTCTTGGAAGAAAGGAGCGTTGTGCTCTGCGGCTTCTCTGCGTGCTCTGGGGCGAGGGCGCCTGGGTGGACTGATCCATCCAAAAGCACCAGCAGGCCATGTGGACAAGGACCCCATTTCTGGGCAATCCTAGGTAAGCCCAACGCAGTGCAGGGCAGGGGGTGGCGAGCGGGAGGATGAGCCCAGTATCAGCATGGGAGTGACTCGAGGTGAGGCCAAAAGGGCTTTCGGTTCTTGCACACCTGGATGGTGGTGCGATGTGTTTGTGCCTGCTGTAGTGTGCCCGTGCTGCTGTGAGGAGGCCAGGGTGTGCCCATGCGCCCCTCCAGTCTTTCTCCAGGCCATGCGTGTTGCAGCTGACGTTTGAGGCCAAGGTCAGCACGTTCGCCTCACATGTGAAGCCAGCTGGCTCCCTTACAGGATGGAAACACTAGTGCCTACTTAGCTGTTTCACTGAGGATTCAGTGAGATAATAGACAGCAAGCCAGTGCAGTACAGTGCCTGGCATGGTAATGGCGCCCATAGCAGTTTTTTTTTACTTGAATTCTTTATTGGTACATTTTTTAAATTTTTAATTGAATTCTTTATTGGTACAATTTATGTACATTTCACAATCACATATAACATTGGGGAATTTGTACCAGTATATGACACAAGTTAATTCTCATTTTTACCCATATCCCTACCCGCCCACACCTTCTCATTCCCTTTATACATACTCTTTTATTTTCTTTCAGAATCATATTTATTCCTTCCCCTCATTACATTCCCACACCAAATTTCCTATGGAAATTTCCTGTTCTATAAAAACTGTCATACTTTCTAGAGCTCATTTGCATCTACAGGTGTTCATATCAAAGAGAAGATCCGGTATGTGCCTATCTGTGATCTCTTTATTTCACTTATTAGCATGTCCTCCAGGTATCTCCATTTGCACATAAATGAATCGATCTTGCCATTCTTTATGGCAGAATAATATTCCATTTTTTAAAAAACCACATCTTCTTTATCCAGTCTCCAGTTGATGGGCATTTGGGTTGTTTTCAAGATTGAGCTATCACGGGCCGGAGGGTTAGCTCAGTGGTTCCGGCGCCTGCCTCGCAAGCTCAAGGTCCTGAGTTCGATCCCCGGTAACCACATATAATGCTGGGCGTAGAGACTCATGCCCACCAACAATCAACACCGCATACCACAGTGCCGGACGTGGTGGCTCACGCCTGTCATCCCAGCACTCGGGAGGCAGAGACAGGAGGATTGCTGAGTTCGCGGCGGCTTGCCTGGGCACCATAGTGAGCTCAGGGCCAGCCTGAACTACAAAGCGAGACCCTATCTCCAAAAAGCAAAAAAAAAAAAAAAAAAAAAAAAAAGATTAAGCTATCACGAACTGAGCTGCTATGAACAAGGGTGTACATCTGTCTTTCCAATGTGATTTTTTAAATTCTTTTGGGTATATTCCTAGCAGGGGGGTAGCAGGGTCAAATGGGACCCCTAGTCCTAGTTTTCTGAGAAATCTCCACATGGATCTCCACAACGGTTGCACGAGTCTGCAATCCCACCAACAGTGGAGAAGGGTTCCTTTTTCCCCACAGCCTCGCCAGCGTTTATTATTGGTTGATTTTGTAATAGCGGCCATTCTTTGTGGAGTGAGATGAAATCTCAGTGTTGTTTTCATTTACATCTCTCGAATGACCAGTGATGTTGAACATTTCTTCATATGGCTCTTGGCTGCTTTGACTTCTGCCTCTGAGAAGTGTCTGTTCATTTCAGATGCCCATTTTTGAATTGGGTCTTTAAACTTGGGGAGGCTAATTTGTTTGAGTTCTTTATATATTTTCGATAATAGCCCTTTGTCTGATAAACAGCTAGTAAAGATTTTTTCCCATGTTGTTGGTTGTCTTTTAGCAGTGCCAGTGACTTCTTTTGCTGTGCAGAAGCTTTTCAGTAAGAAGAGATCCCATTTGTTGATTCTTTCTGCTAGTTCTTGTGCTATAGAGGTTTTATTCATGAAGTCTTTGCCTAAGCCAATGTCTCCAAGAGTTTTACCTACCTTGTTTTCCGGCAGGCTTATTGTTTCTGTTTTAATGTTTAAGTCTTGTATCCATTGTGAGTTTAGTTTTGTGTATGGTGAAAAAGATAGGTCTAGCTTTAGTTTTTGGCAGGTTAAAGCCCAGTATTTCCAGCACCATTTGTTAAAGAGGCTGTCTTTCCTCCATTGGGGATGTTTGGCTCCTTTGTCAAAGAAAAGGAGGCTTAGTGTATCCGGGGTTGTTTCTGCATCTTCTAATCTATTCCACTGGTTCTCGGGTCTGTTACTTTGCCAGTACCATGCAGTTTTTATCACAGCGGTTTTATAGTAGAGTTTCAAATTGGGTATTGTAATACCCATTGCCATGTCGTGGTTGCTTAGAATTGCTTTTGCTATTCTAGGTTTCTTGTGTTTCCAGATGAATTTTTGTATTATTTTCTCTAGCTCTGTGAAGTATACCATTGGAATTTCAATTGGAATTGCATTGAATCTGTATAGTAGTTGTGGGAGTATAGCCATTTTGATGATGTTGGTTCTCCCTACCCAGGAACAAGGGATATCTTTCCACTTTCTGATTTCCTTTTCTATCTTGTTTTTCAGAGTCCTATAGTTTTCAAAGTAGAGGTCTTTCACTTCCTTTGTTAGGTTGATTCCTAGATATTTCATTTTTCTGGGTGCTACTGTGAAAGGGATTGACTTCCCAATTTCTCTTTCAGTGAGTCTGATGTTTGTGTAGACAAAGGCTGTTGATTTTTGAGCATTGACCCTGTATCCAGCAACACTACCAAATTTGGAAATTAAGTCTAGCAGTCTTTTGGTTGAGTTTTTAGGATCCTCTAGATAGAATATCATATCATTGGCAGATAATGACAGTTTAACTTCTTCCTTTCCTATCTTTATTCCTTTTATGTCTTTGTCCTGTCTGATTGCTATGGCTAATGTTTCCAGCACTATATTGAACAAGAGTGGTGACAACGGGCATCCTTGTTTTGTTCCTGATCTTAGTGTAAAAGGTTTCAGTTTTTTGCCCATTAAGTATGATGCTGGCTATTGGTTTCTCACAAATAGCTTGTATTAAATTGAGATAAAGTCCATCGATTCCGATTCTCTGTAGGGTTTTGATCATAAATGGGTGTTGGATTTTGTGAAATGCTTTTTCTGCATCTATTGAGATAATCATATGGTTTTTGTCCTTGAGTCTGTTAATATAGTGTATTACATTGATTGATTTATATATGTTGGACCAGCCTTGCATCCCTGGGATAAATCCAACTTGATAGGTTGTATGATTTTCTTGATGACTCTCTGTATTCTGTTTGCCAGTATCTTATGGAGGATTTTTGCATCAATGTTCATTAGAGAGATTGGCCTGCAGTTTTCTTTTTTAGTGGGATCTTTCCCTGCCTTTGGAATCAAGGTGATGGTTGCCTCAAGGAATGATTTTGGGAGTACTGCTTCTTTTTTGATTTCATTAAAGAGATTGAGAAGTACTGGTATTAACTCTTTAAAAGTTTTGTAGAATTCATCAGTGAAGCTGTCAGGACCAGGGCTTTTCTTTGTTGGTAGGTTTTTTATTACATTTTCAATTTCCCAGATTGATATCGGGTTGTTTAACATTTTTTATATCCTCTTCATTCAGCTTTAGAATTTCATGTGTGTCTAGGAATCTATCCATTTCTTCTAGATTTTCCATCTTCTTGGAGTATAGATTTTCAAAGTATGTGTTTATTATCCTTTGGACTTCTTCTGGGTCTGTGCTGATTTCCCCATTTTTATTCCTTATAGAATGGATATGAGCCTTTTCCTTCCTTTGTTTGATAAGGTTGGCTAAGGGTCTGTCGATCTTATTTATCCTTTCAAAGAACAAGCTCTTTGATTCATTGATTCTTTGTATTGTTCTCTTTGTCTCCACTGCATTAATTTCTGCTCTGATCCTTATAATTTGCTCTCTAGTATGTGCTTTAAGTTTGTTTTGGTCCTCTTTTTCCAATTGTCTGAAGTTCACCGTTAGATTGTTTATTTCAGTTTGCTCTATTTTCCAAGTGTAGGCATTCAGTGCTATGAATTTCCCTCGCAGAATTGCTTTCATTGTGTCCCATAAATTCCTGTATGTTTTGCTGGGGTTGTCATTTAGTTGTACAAGTTGTTTAATTTCTTCTGTGGCCCATTGGTTGGTTAACAGAATGTTGTACAATTTCCATGTGTTTGTGATGATCTTGGAATTTCTTCTGCTATTCAGCTCCAGTTTCAAGGCACTATGGTCTGATAGTGTGCAGGGGATAACTTTGATTCCTTTACATTTACTTAAGCTTGTTTTATGGACTAGAATGTGATCTATTTTGGAGAATGATCCATGAGCACCTGAGAAGAAGGTATATTCTCGCTTTGTAAGGTGAAAAATTCTGTACGCATCTAATAAGTCCATTTGCTCAAAAGTTTGATTTAGCTCAAGTATTTCCTTATTGATTCTTTGTCCTGTTGATCTGTCAATTTGTGACAGTGGAGTATTAAAGCCCCCTACTACCATTGTATTCATGGTTAACTGGCTTTTTATGTCCAGTAATGTTTGTTTTATATAGTTGAGTGCATTAGAGTTTGGTGCATAAATATTTATGATTGTTATTTCTTGCTCTTGGATAGTTCCCTGTATGAGAATATAGTGACCTTCTTTATCTCTTTTAATCTGTTTGGGTTTGAAATCTATTTTGTCTGCAAACAAGATAGCCACTCCTGCATTTTTGCAGTTTCCTGTGGCATGGAGGATTGTTTTCCAACCTTTTATTTTCAGTCTATGGGTTTCCTTCTGAATTAGGTGTGTTTCCTGTATGCAGCAGATTGTAGGATCTTGCTTCTTGATCCAATCTGCTAGTCTGTGTCTTTTAATTGGCTCATTGAGTCCATTGACATTAATGGTTATTACTGATATGGACATATTCAGAGCTGCTATGTTTCCCTTTTCTTCTTTGCTTTTCCTCTTTTCTATTTAGTTTCTTGTTTGCCCCAGTGAATTCACTTTCCTGGGTCTTGTGGGTATGGACTTTTCTGTGTTTTTTTTCCCAAGATGTTCTTTAGAATGTTTTGGAGTGCAGGTTTCATATTTGTGAAGTTTTTCAGGTGTTCTTTATCGTGGAAGTATCTTATTTCCCCGTCTATTCTGAAAGATAGTTTTGCAGGATACAACAGTCTAGGTTGGAGGTTGTTTTCCTGCAATGCTTGAAATACTACTCTCCACACTCTCCTTGCATTTAGTGTTTGTGTTGAAAAGTCTGTTGTGATCCTAATGGGCTTCCCTTTGTAGGTGATTTTCTTCCTTTCTCTCACTGCTTTCAGTATTTCATTCTTTTGTTGTGCATCTGGAACCTTGATAATTATATGTCTAGGTGTAGATATTTTTATGTCACAGCATTTTGGAGTCCAATAGGCCTCATTTATCTGTTTGTCTATTTCTTTTGCTGTGAAGTTTTCTGTTGTTATCTCTGACAATAGCTTTTTTATGTCTTTTACACTGTCTCCTGCTTCCTCCGTGACTCCAGTCAGTCTTATATTATTTTTCTTTGAGTCATCTAGAAGCTGTTGAATTAACTTCTCATGGTCCCTTGCTCTTTTCCATAGATTATATCTTTCCTGCTCATTGGCTGCAATGCTGTCTTCTAGGTCTGAGATTCAGTTCTCTGCTTCATTCATCCTACTGTGCAAGCTTTCATTCTCCATCATTCCCTGGAGCTCTGCTTGAAGCTGTTTAAAAGGTTCCATTGCTTCTGCTATCTTGGATTGTAACATCTCCCTGATCTCTTCTTTAATGATGTCTTTCACTGTGGACAGTATCCTGTTTTGATCTCAGAGATGAGTTCTGATTTCCATTTTACTAGATCCACTTTAGTTCTCATCTCCAAGAGTCCTGGTGTTTGAGTTTCAGTTTGCCCTATTTCCCTTTTCTCTGAGTTTCCCTGTAGTGGTGATCTTTGTGTCTGGTTTTTTGTGTATTTTCTCATTTCTACTCTTTTGTTCTTACTAATGCTATTCTTTGCCTGATGACAGGGCAATGTTTGTTGCAGGTCTCTTTCTATTATCTGGGGCCCTTTGGATGTGGCCTTCCTGGGGTGTCCTCCTTGAATCTGTAATGACCCTTCAGAGTTCTCAGTTCTGACACATCATGGGACATATTTGAGCAGAACAATCACATCATGTTTGTTACCATAATGCAATCAATGCCAATATCAGTATTAAAGTAAATATCACAGTAAATAAAATAAAATAAAAAATTTGTTAAATTGTATTCTGAAGATTTTGAGCTTATGAGTTACCTTTATTTCCATATGCCAAAATTTAGAATTAATCAGCAATGTGTCTACAACATGTAGATTATAAATGTACCCCCAGAACCCTTTGGGGATAAGAGGTCACTGGGGAGGTCTCTGGGGATAAGAGGTCACTGGGAGGTAGGGGGACAGAAGGAGAGTGAAATAGGGTTAGCAGATTTATGAAGATCACCTATACTCTAGAACTTCATATATGCCAGTGGGTAATAGAGGATAAAAGTGTGTATATAAAACAGTACCAACTGTATGCTGTAAGACCATTGGAGACTTTGCACACCTTCTTACAATAGTATAGGAGAAGAAATAGGGCAGCCTAAGAGTCTTTTACTTCTGGGTATTGCTTCTGACAGGAAGAAAGGAGAAGGTGTGGGGACAAGAGATGAATAGAGGGTTCTAGGAATAGATGGCAAAATAGAATCTAGAGTCCCTCCCCCCCCTTTTTTTTTTTTTAAATCTTGCCTGGTCTCTCAGCTTGCCTCCAGTGTGGAGGGACGCAGGAAAAGGCTCCGGCTCCTCTCGGACCTGGGTCCTCACAGTGCAGCTCTGGGATGGGGTTGGGGCTGGCCGGTGGGCCTCAATCCTCCATGGTGGGGATGGCACCCGGGGCCCAAACCTGACTCCTCACTGCACGGCTCCGGGGTGGAGTGGGCTGTTGGGCAGGACTCAGACCTCCACCGCTGCCAGGAACAGAATGGTGCCAGGTAGCTGAGTCCGCGCCACTCCCACGTTGCCCATAGCAGTTTTATTGCGTAGAAGCAATTTGTATTTGGGCAGCCTCTGACTGCGTCCTCCTGCTTCCTTTCAGGCTCTCTGTACCAGCTATTCTGTTTGATTAAAATCACTTTTCGGAGAAGTACCATTCGTGTTTTCAGGTGGAACTGTTGTTGTTTAATTGTAACCAGGATCATTGTATTTTAAGCCTTTTCTCACATTGTGAAATGAAAGACTTCTGTTTGTAGATGGGGCTTATTAGATGTTTTTGCAGTAGGGACCCCTTCCTGTTTTTGCAGTAGGGTCCCCAACCTGGTTGAGTCCTAGCAGGTGGCAGGTGCAGCATTTGGCTGGGAGACACCTGAGTGCTGGGAACTGGCAGGTAAAACTCGAGCCATCTGAGGGTCACACTGAGGCAGATGTCTTGGCTGGGGCAATTAGTCTAAAAGTAGAATGGCAGTGGAAAGAGAAACAGGGTTTTCATAGAAAGGGGCATGACTAATAAGGAACTGGAAGGGTTTTCAGCTGCGAATCAGGGTAGGCAGCTAACAGGTGAGCTAATTGGAGATTGATGTGAATGATGTTAGGAAGTATCATAGCTTGACTTAAAGAAGTTTTCAGTGGTTTTCATGCAGCTATTTTGACAGAAGCATGACCAAAGTGAGGAAAAAAATCTACCAAGTAATATGGACAATGGACATCAATCATCCTTTTCCCCAACTCAAGCTCAGGATGCTCTTGGGCGAAGGAGTGGACAACAGATGAAAGGTGTCCAGGGTAGGGCGACAGCATTTGAGCATGAAATGTTGAAAATACATTGTTTATACATTATAGCTATTTCAGTATGTTCTCTGGTGAATGATCTGTATTATATGGCTTTGGCTTGGCATGACTGTAGCCATCTTGAATCATGACTGTCTCAGGGTTGCTCCTGAGTAACTCTGCTTGGTTTTCCTCCCAGTTTCTCCACACACTTTAACTTGACAAAAATACAGCATTTGTGCAGCTTTACCATCCAGAAAGTGCCTGACTCTGCTTAGAGATAAACTAGGAGCATTCTGGTTTAAATGAAGTCACCTTTTGTTCCCACCACTTTATAAGCCACTGCTTCTGACCCAAGTTGTGGAGATGTACCTGCTCTTACTGCCCCCCCAGGACTGTGCTCCTGTCAATATGTCTCTACTAAATTATAGTCTGTGTTGTCTTGGATCTGCCTGCTTCTTTGTTCAGTCTTATAGTACCTTCGGGGCTGGGACTAGGTTTTTCTGAAACTGTTTCATGGTCGCATGAAAAAGGACAAAGGGACTCAAACTGCATCAGCTGGGTGGATGACCCAGGCTTCTGTCATGAGGTGGGGAGAGGCTGCCAGGGCCAAATGGGTTCCTGACCGTGATCCACTGCGGTGGCAAATGTTAAAAATTTCCAGATTGCCCAGCGCAGTTAGGAGCTCAAGAAGCACCTTCCTGTGCAGCGTAGTGTTTGTGCTGCTCACAATCAGCACAGGCCCTCTTCTCCCCCACTGACACCCTTGCGGGGTGGGTGCAGTCATTCCCATCATTCTCCTTTGCGCCTATTTATTCTGGCCCACACCTTCTGGGACGAAGACCAGGACAGATGTGAACCTCTCAGGAGCCCGCGTCATTATACACAGCTTCCACTGTCACATGCTTCTCCCCCTTTATAAACTGGAAGAATGTTTGTTAGTGCCCTGGCTTTCTCCTCACCCTCTCCACCTAGTCATCCTCTCTCCTCTTTTTTCCTTACCTTTGCTGCTGTCATTTTCCACTTTTCTGCTTGGTGAAATCCTACTTTTGGGATTTGTGTCAGTTTGGCTATAGATTCTTTCTTTTTTCTCTCCATTATCATTACAAACATTCCTTCCCTTCTCCTGGCTCCTGAATTTTTACTTTTTGTTTATGATCTAACATACTGTGTCATATAATCCCTTCTCCAATTACTCTGTAATCTTCTTATGGAGAGACAGGATCCTTAGAATTCCCCTGGGATTCTAATTCTCTGTTGGTATTTCCCAAGTGTCTTCGAGCACTGGTTCTGCTAGATGTTAATAAACACTCCCCTATTGCCTGTTGTGTTACAAATACTGTTATGAGTACTTTTGTACATGGGTATTAGCATTTTTATAGCCATTACTGTATACAGATAAACTGAGTAAGCCGGGGGCAGATTCATTACTCAAATCCAGGGAGTCTTGTTCCAGTCTGTTCTTTTCATTACCTCACTGTATCACCCCTCTGACTGCACATGTCATATGATAAAGTTTTGAGAAGAAATAAACAACATAAACACTGGGCTAAACAAAGTTAAGTGGGTAGACTTTTCTGGGGAATGTGGTTATCTTGCAGAGATTTTTAGATGTTACTGTACTTGGACCTCCAAGGAGAGGATATATTTAACAGCATTTCTCAGTAACCTTTTTGGTTACCAAATTTATTTTACCCAAAGACTACCTTGCAGTGAATGTGTATCTAATTTAATCTGGAAAACATTAGATTTGATCATTACTTCCAAATTCATACCTCAGTGTAAGTTGATGTATTATCTAAATGATAAGCTGGATGGTTGTAATTATATGGGAATATGGTCAGTATATGGGTATATGCATA
Organism: Thryonomys swinderianus; assembly: GCA_004025085.1. NCBI lineage: Eukaryota > Metazoa > Chordata > Mammalia > Rodentia > Thryonomyidae > Thryonomys > Thryonomys swinderianus. The sequence continues at coordinate 14,640 of PVIC010042469.1, forward strand.
TGGTTAACACCAGCGGGCTGCCTTTCTGGCTTTTTCTTCCGAGGGACGGGGCAGTCACTTGAGAATCTTCCGCTTCCTTGACACTGGCTCTGCTGAGGGTCAAATGCCTTGGAAAGTGGGCAGACAATCACTGACATTTTATAGCTACTGGGTTTAAATTGATTAGTAGAGATAGGAGTGTATCTACCTTGTAGGAGAAACAGAACAGCTGTGTCAGTGGTGGACATGGTCACAGTGGGGTGGGAAGGTGACAAGAGCTGAAGCCAGATGGAGAGCAGGCTTGTGGGCGTGGGGCCCTGGGGCTGCGGATGGATGGTGGCTGTGGCCAAGTCGACCTTCTTCTCATGCTACAACTTCCAGCCCTTGTTTTCACGGAGGCCCTGCCTCTCATTAACACCCTCCTCTCCCTCCATCAGGTAACTGGCATATCAGTTCTGAGTGTTTAAGGAGGTGGAGCTATTGGGTGGGTCATATTTTGTTAACTGATGAGAATATGTCATGCATGGCCAGTTCAGAAATGAGACCTCTGACCGTACACGTCCACTCTGGACAACTCTGCCCTTGGTAGAGATGTTGGTAGGTAGAAAACTTGAGAAAAACAGCACCTCTGTCCTCACCACCAGTAGTATTTTATTCTCTCTGAGAGCTTTAAGCTCTAGCATGTGCATGTTGAGTGTGAGCAGTAGTACTGTCAGTCAGGGGCTAGAGCAGTGGTCGTGAACCTAGTGGCACACATGCTGTAGCAGGCTGCTCATATCACTGAAAGCTCTAAAAGGCTCCTGACACTGGACTAGAGCATCTGGAAGAACTCTTACCCTTCCTAGTTTTTCAGCACACAGTCCCATGGTGCCACAGTGTCCTTTGTGGGGACTGTTTTGCCTGGACTATCCACTCTCTTCACCTGTCCACAGGGTTTCCTTTTTTTTTTTTTGCTTTTTGAGACAGGGTCTCGCTTTGTAGTTCAGGCTGGCCCTGAGCTCACTATGGTGCCCAGGCAAGCCGCCGCGAACTCAGCAATCCTCCTGTCTCTGCCTCCCGAGTGCTGGGATGACAGGCGTGAGCCACCACGTCCGGCATTGTGGTATGTGGTGTTGATTGTTGGTGGGTGTGTCTCCACGCCCAGCATTATATGTGGTTACCGGGGATCGAACTCAGG
>PVIC010042470.1:0-15788 GCA_004025085.1 Thryonomys swinderianus
TTATGTGCATGTGGCTCCTCATATACAGTGTGAACATTACTTAGCTCAAACATATGCTAGTAAAATATGAGGGAAAAAGAAATGAAATAAATAAAATAATTATGTTAAAAATAAGAAAATAAGACCAGATTTTAGAGACAAAAAGTTTTCCTAATAATTTCTCCTGCTGCTTGTCATTCACTCAGCCATTCACTCATTCATGCTATACTGCTTCCCACAAACCAGACACTGCACATATGCAGTGCTAACAGTTAAAGCCCAGCTAGGGTCTCAAGGAATTTGTAGTCAAGGATGGTATGCTAACCCATGGATGTAAAGCATTATGGGAGAGCAGGATAGAGACCATTATGGTGCTTTTCCTGTGGGGCTACCTATCAGATTCGGCCTTGTTTCTATTGTTCAAACTTAACAGTTACAATAAAATTGCTTTTCAGGGCCAGAGATTTAGCTCAGTGGTTCTGGCGCCAGCCTAGCAAGTGCAAGGTCTCTGGTTCTGTCCCCAGTAACCACATACAATAATACCGGGTGTGGTGACTCATGCCCACCAGCAATCAGTACCACACAACACAATGCTGGGCGTGGTGGCTCATGCCTGTAATCCCAGCACTCAGGAGGCAGAGGCAAGAGGACTGCTGAATTCAAGGCTTGCCTGGGCTACATAGTGAGCTCAGGACCAGCCTCAACAAAGCAAGACCCTGCCTCAAAATTTAAAAAATTGCTTTACAATTAAAATGTTGAATGCAAATCAACTCTAATAAAGGTAAACCAACTCTGTTAAATAGTAATTACAGCTTCTTGAATATTTTAGGAATATGAGTTGAGTACATAGCAGATTTATGATTTGACGATAATAATTTTTCATGAAATTTTTAATTTGAATTCAAAGAATTTATTCCCAGTTGGCAATTATCAAATTATTTGCATGCAATTTGCATAATGCTACTGTGCTACAAGCTCACTGAGGTCATGAGCCAGGTGATCTATTTTGTCTCCAGGCTAAGTCCTTCTGTGACAAATTTGGCCTGTCAAAGTTTGCTTAGTATTATTTGAATAAATAATTTGTGGACAGCTGGAGAAGGTTTAGTGGGTGAACCCTTTATATGGATTTTTTGTTAAACCTATGGAGAGATAGGTAGGTAGATGCACTTTCCCATTTTAATAGTACTGTCATTAGGATTGTATATTTTGACTCAGTAAGCATCACTTTGTCTCTCTTGAAACTCTCATTCATATTTATACTTTCAAATGTTGTTTCTCTTAATCTCGATATCTGGAAAAATCAGATTAGTCTTTTTCCTTCAAACTCATTATAATTATCTCATCACATATTTCTTGTGTCCTAAATCAAAACCCTGCACATGTATTTGATTTTTCCTGCTGCCTGTGTCTGTCATAACTATATCTTATTAGCCATCATTGTTCTGCTGTGTCTCTTACATGTTCTGGATTTTCATCTCTATCCAGAAGAACTTAATTCTTTACATTCAGAACCCCTGAATGTTTTGACTTCACTTTTTCTTTGGTTCAGATCCCCTGACAGTTTTTAACAAATAAAGCTCCCACAGTCAAACTGATTTCTTGTTACTCTTGTTGCTTTTAATAATTTTGAGTCCCATGCAATAAACTTTTTAGTTCAACTTCCAGAGAAAATAAGAAACATTTTTCTCATTTTTTAAAATTTGTTTGTTTTTAAAGATAGGGTCTTACTATGTGTCCCAAGTTGACCTTGAACTTACTATGTAGCCCAGGCTGGCTTTAAACTCTTGACAACCTCCTGCCTTAGCCTCCTGAATGCTGAGATTATAGGTGTGCATCACCATGCCTAGCTATGAAATAAAGTTTGAACTGAAATATCTTGTTTCTTTCAAATTATCTTAAAATTTTCTAAACTTGTTTGTAGTTTTAAACATTTTTATCCATTGTTTAAATCTTTTGTTGCATTTTGCAACTTACAGAAGGACATTAGGTATATGACAATCAAATCTGCTTGTTGGTTCAATCATTAAAAATAGAATCCTGGAGCTGGAGATTTAGTTCAGTGGTTCCAGTATCTGGCTAGCAAGTGCAAGTTCCTGAGTTCGATCCCTGGCAACCACATACAACAATACTGCGTGTGGTGACTCACGCCCACCAGCAATCAGTACCACACACCACAATGTCAGGTGTGGTGGCTCACAATTGTAATCCCAAGATTTGGAAGGCAGAGGCAGGACGATTGCTGAGTTTGAGGCTCTCTTGGGCTACGTTGTCAGCCCAGGCCCAGCCTGAAGTACAAAATGAGATTTTGTCTCAAACCAAAACAAAACAAAATAGAATCTTTCTTCAATATTCACGTATCATGCTTTGATAACATGTGTCAAAGCATTACACTGTGACTCATGAATGCAAAATTATTTGTTGATTAAAATGAAGTATAATGCAGCCTTACTAATAGTTAGTTACTTGATAATAGTCATCACTATTTTGTCACATGAAAGGTGTGGGCCAACTTTGGATGCTGCTATACACCCCATTTCCATTTTCAGTCAGGTAAGACAGAGGTTTCTAATACATACGTTCAAGAATTCTTCATGGACAGATTGAAGTATTTATAGATATTTATTTCACTGCCCCTGAGGCAGCCTGTGGTGGTTGGAATTGTGAAGTTAATTATCACATCTCTTTATCTCCCTTTGTGCTACAAACAGTATCTTTCTATGGCTATGCTGTGACAAAGACTGTAGAGCAGTGGGTAGCAAACATTCTGATGAGGCCAATTTGAGATGATTCAATAGTTAATTAATAGTTTCTTTTGATTTGATTACCAAGGTAATACAGAATGAAATTGGTTTAATAGAAGTTTTCACCTGCTGGAAAATATGTCAATTTTAGTCATTTCCTTTGGCCTTCAGAGGCATAATTTTGGCCGCTTATCCCCATGGGTGCTGCTGCTGTCACCAGATTAGCATTTTCTCATTTTCCTTGCAACACGTTTTACATGATTTCATGTTCAGTGAGAAAAATTTGTGGTAAATATGGATGTGGCTCTTATAAGTGAAATCGTATCAAGAAAACTATTCTATACATTTTAATAAAAACCTATGTTATTGTGATTTTTAGCACTCCTATCTGTGCACACATTATTTTGAGGATGGTAAGTGGGAAGCCTGTCCTTTGCATGTTGAAAGACTCCTCTGGTCTGATTACACAGTGCTGTTTTAAAATGTCTCTTCATTTAAATCTATCAATTAATTACTATTTCTAAGGCAGGTTTATAATGCACACAAAGAGTTGTCAGAATTTATCCTTCTGGTAATGTACTGACAATGACCATTGTCAGCTAATTTAAACATACTGTGATATGCAAACAGAATTGCTTTTGTTTCTAGAAGTTTAGTGTTCTGTAGTCTGATTGCTACAATTTTAAAATGTGTGTTGAAGTATATCCATGTTAGTAGTCATCCCTTGTGGATTTGCAACCTTCTGCCACCATGAATGGTTTCTTCTCTGCAATCCCACTCTGCTGTGCTGCCAGCCGACTGTGGACTGTGACCTTCACAAACAGAGAGCCACAAAAACCTTTCCTCCTTTAACTTTGGCTGTCAAGTATTTTGTCTCAGCAGTGAGAAAAGTACTTGAGACATATATTCTAGAAAGCTATCTGCTTTGCAGATTGGTAAATATTTTCTCATTCTGTAGAATGGAGAACCATTTGTTGACTATTGATATTGTGTCCTATATTACTTGAGTCCACTTTAGGAAGTCTTTTCCTGTGCCAATCCTTCAAGCATTTCTCCTATGTTCTCTATTTCTATTTTCCACTTTAAATTTTTTATTATATGTTTGTAGTACATAACAATTACATTCCTCTTGGGGAGTTGGTACATGTACATAACACATCTTAATTATTTTTTCTTCTCTTCTCTCTGACCCTTTCTTTTGTCTCCTGGTTGCCTTTTCTTTTTGCTATTTCCCTGTTTCCTATTTTTTATCTTTTATTTTGCTCTGTATTTATGTTTTGGATTTCTCATATAAGAAAGTCCATGTGATATTTAAGTGCATGTATCTGATTTATTTTACTTAACATTATGGCCTCAAAATGTGTCTGTTTTCTGACAAAATTTATTGTTTATGGAAGATTAGTATTTTGTCATGCAGGGGACCCCTCAATGATTATGCCCAAATCAGACGGTAAGCAGAGAAGGCTGTAAAAAGTTAATCCCACAACTAGTGTATTTTTAGAAGTGAGTCTGACCAAAGCCTACATGACTCATAGGGGCACTGCAGGTGGCACGCAGGTTGGCGTAACCTCTCCACCAATAGCCACAGAGAGATCTGAGAGATGGCGTGTGAAACTATGGGCTCAGTGTGTCCCATATTAACAGCCAAGATTGGGGTGATTCACACCCAAATTCCATTTCAAAAATTAAAACCTCATTTACGAAAAAGACAAAGTTAATTATTAACCACACCTATATTTTGTCTGTTCTTTTCCTAATTCAAAAATGTTTTGTTTCTTCCTTTGCAAGCCTTGCCAGAATTAACAAAGTATCCATAGAAACAAACTCCAAGCAGAATCTCCAGATAACCCTTTACCTGAAACTGTGATGTTATCAATAAACGTCAGTTTTGCCTGGCCAGGATCTTTTGCTGTCTGCTTGGCCTTGACCATTCTGGCTTCCCATTTTTTTTGAGACAGGGTCTCACCTTGCAGTTCAGGCTGGCCCTGAGCTCACTCTGTAGCCTAGGCAAGCCTCGAACTCAGCAATCCTCCTGTCTCTGCCTCCTGAGTGCTGGGATTACAGGCGTGAGCCACCACACCCGGCTGGCTCCCCATTTTTCAGTCTCTAAATCTGTCTTTGAATTTTTCTTCTCACTGGCACCGTGGCAATGAACAGAAGATTAGGGGTGTCTCCATTATGGGGATCTCCGATATATTATTTATAAATACTACATTTTCTTTCTCTGTTAATCTCCCAATGATCACACAGACTGCTTCAAAGATTTAGCTATCATGAACTGTACAGCTAAATACTGTGTATCACAGTAGTGGATCTTTAACTCTTTTGGGAAGATATCTAGAAAAGAAGTAGTTGGGTCCAATGGAATTTCTATCTTTGCTGTTAGTTTCTTCATATGTAAGGCAGGCAACTATGTTTCCATAGTGCTCTTGTATTATCTGCCTGAAATGCCATAACAAAATGCTTTGCACTGGGTGGCTTAAAAAACAGGAACTGTTTTTTCACAGTTCTGAGAGCTAAGATTGTCAGGTTCTGATAAGGGCTTTTAGTGGCTGGAACGTGGTTTATCTACTGTGTCTTTATGTTGGGGTGGGGACGGATGTGGGGAGAATGAACAAGGAGGTCTCTGCTGCCTTTCTTACAAAGGCATTCATCTCATCATTAGGGCTCCATCTAAACCAATTACCTGTCAGAGACCCCATGCTCAAACCCTGTCATGTTAAGGTTGAGAACATCAACATGTGAATTTTGAGAAGATGCAATTCAATGTAGTAGGTTTTATAAAAATACAGAGATTATGACAAATCTGATTCTTGAGTTACTTCAACCTCCTTGATAAATTTCTTCAGTGCCCTAAGTCTGGTGAGCCACTAAAATAATTTACCAATGCACATTTTAATATAACATCATATGTATATATTGGAGAACCACAGCACTCACACAGTAAGACCTGTTAAGGTGACTGTATAAAACTCCTGTCAGACAATAAAGAACTTTCTAGTGATAAGAATGCCACTTACACTGTACTTTCATTGGCTTATGAAAAGGTTTAATGGATTTCAGCATAGTATATTAACAGATGGATATATTTGCTCCTTTAATGTCATTTACTTTACATAAATTTTATTCTCTTGCTCTCATACTTCAAATACATGGTTTTATTGTGATGTCCTAGGCAGTGTTATAAATTCTGCCACGAATATACTGAGCTGTGATGATGTCAACCTCCAAACCACCTCTCTGTCCTTCTCAAAGATGAGTCTAATGCAAATAATACACTTTATGAATACAAGGGAATGATTGCCTTTGGATGATGATATACACTAAAGGATAATTATTTGGTGTATATTATGCAAATATCTCAAATAAAAAATAATATCTTACTGCTCTGAGATAGCATATTCTGAATTCTTCCTTGTAGACTTGGATTTCTTCTTCACCATTTTGAATTCCTTCTTTTTCATTTGTTAGCTTATACTATATCCAGGTTTGTTAATATCTATTTTATAAAGTGCTTTTTTGGAGGCCTTTATAATTGCTTGGATGTTGATAAGTTTATAGTTCATTTATTTATGTTTTTTTTGTTTGTGGGAATATATGAATAAAATATAATCTTTTTTTTGGTCAGAGTTAAGAATGATTTTGTGATTTGAACACTTTTTTCATGGCAATGTTCAAGTGTTTTAGCCATAAGTAGACAGATAGTTGCATGTTAGGGAACTAAGTGAAGATAGACCTAACCAGAAGTGAATGAAAGTGGTGATTGTGGAGAGAGAAAACCACTTAAACCATAAGGACAATTCTATGAAATATTAGGCTACATTAGTATGCAGGTTGTACCTGATGCTCTTATAAGTAATGTTATTTTTTTTAAGAAAAACAACCATTTTCCCTAAGTAAATGGTGGTGCATGGCAACACTTTTGTAGATGATTTGTGGGGCGTGCAGCTTGATGTGCTTCTCCTACTGAGTACATATTGCTTTAGCTACGTACTCAGGCAGATGTGAAGTAAAAAATGCACAGTAAGCAAAATATAGCCACAAAAATTTATTTTAATTATATGGTGCTGAAATACGTCCTTTAACATTGTTCATGAATGATGGTTCATAGAAGAAACAAGGAAATAAAATTGAGCATTAAATATTATGTAATTGTGAACCTTGAGTCTTGCCTAAACTTCTACACTAAAAGCACATTTGTATTAGATTTTGACCTGATTTTGTTCCCTTTGTGATTGTTAGCTTTTCTCTTGAAACTTGTCCTAAATTAAGTTTAAGCTTCATTCTGCAGTGTCAGGAAAATTGATAATGTTTACTTCTTAACATCATGGAATATATGGGCTTAGTAAGTCGGTATTAATATTACCAAAGAAGGTAACAAAAGGGGCTTTTAGCTTTCACTCTTTGTTGAATAAATCAGACATAAACATGGTCTGCACATGGCTTTTCTGTGAACTCTGCCATTATATTTGTCTTCTATCCTGAAGGTTTAGTGCTTTACATGGCTCAAAATGATTCAGAATCTGAACTGTTTAATCTGGAATGTTTAGGTTACTGATGTCTCAGCCAGAATGTGTGAGAAAGTCAGCTGCTAGAACTCTTTGCACGTGTACAGTAGGTACAGTGTGTACATTTCAATGATTCATTCCTTGCCATATGAGCTTTGATTTACTCACTTGTTTTTGAAAATGTGCTTCATTTCAAAATGATTACCTACAATATTGGCCCTTTTCTGTGGACTGTTATGTCTAACCAAGCTCCAAACTTACCATACAGTATGTGCTAGATTTTCTGAAAGTCAAAGCAGTAAAGAATTTTAAGAATCTACTAATCAATCTAAGCTAATAATTATGCAACAAAATTATATTGCTTTTAAAGGTTTCCTTGTCATTTGCTTTTAGTACTACCAATTTCAGAACTACTGATTTTAAAATTTAGCATTACTAATTATAAATTTCTATTGTTTAAATGAGTGCACAATTCTTACAATACTGTGCATTAAATTTTTTTTCCTTACTGTAATAGACCTGGCATAGTTTTTTTAGGGGAGGGAGAGGAGGAAAAAAAAAGTAAGCATGAAGCTGAACGTCAAAGAAAGCCAGAAAATACCTAATTATTAAGCACTATTTTATGCCAGAAGTTGTCTTAAAAACTATGATACATGCCTGGTATTTAAAACATACTTAAAGATACATTAATATCACATTATTATATGTGAATGTACATATTAGACAACTTTGAAATTATCAGTTTTCAATATTTGTCTATCCCACACTATTAAAATTATAAAATTTTAAGCTAAAGTGATTTTTACAGACAAGAAATATAGGAACTCCAAGGAAATGTAATCAGTTCTGGATGGATAACACTTGAGATCCCTGAGACTGAAAGAACAACTGTGTCTTTATTGCCATTTGTTTTACACAGAATTCAAAGGATTTATAAACATTTTACATTTACACTCAAAACACCCCTCTGTAATAAGTAGTTTAAGCCATTTATCTTTTAAAACATTAGGTTAAAATTAAAAAGATATATTCTTTTTATTTTTTTATTTTTTTTGAGACAGGGTTTCGCTTTGTAGTTCAGGCTGGCCCTGAGCTCACTATGTAGCCCAGGTAAGCCTGGAACTCAGCAATCCTCCTGCCTCTGCCTCCCAAGTGCTGGGATTACAGGTGTGAGCCACCATGCCCGGCACTGTATGTGGTTACCGGGGATCGAACTCAGGACCTTGTGCTTTCAAGGCAGGTACTGGAACCACTGAGTTAAATCTCCGGCCCCAAAAGATATATTCTTAAGTGAATAGGATGCCCCTATCCTCTGCTCCCACCACACAAAAATAATTTATCTCCCATCAGATCTTGCCACTTCTCTGTTTAGAGTATTCTGACGGCTTTCAATCATATCTTAGATAAAATCTCAGCTCTTCACTGGGACCTGCGGTACCTATGGTAGTTCATCCTTGTCCACTCTGTGATCGCACTTTTTTTTATCCCCTTCTCTTTCCTAGTGACATCCAAGTTAAATGAGTTAATGCATACAGTCGTTTTTCCTATTAGCACGGTGATCAATCTGTTTTTAAAAATCCTAATTTGCTAATGTGATTTTTGTAAAACACATATTTAGCTACTGGGAAAATGAAACAAAGAAATATATGAATAGTGTTCTCAGCTTCAAAAATGTAGTTCGAACAGAACGCAGTTTCTCTGCTAATCTGCTACAGAAGCACCTGAATCAATTTTTATCCTTCATAGTAAATTGCTAACTACGCCAAGATTTAAAGCAATGCTCAGAAGTAGCAGTGAATGTTAGTTAGCACGGGACCCCCGGCCCTGCAGTGCTGTCTTTGAAGGGAGAGACTGGACAAGGTTGTTGGCTCCCTGGAGTCAAATTCTGAGGGCACAAGTAGGAGGCTGTGCACCTCCCGCACAGCTTCTCATTGTCTTTCTTGAAGCAGAAATATTCAGCTCTGGTTCTTTGCTTTCCACTGTGGTGAAGCAGGCTTCTTCAAACAGACATTTTAAACAGTAAATAAATTACTTTTGAGATAGGGAGACAGTTTTTTCATAGGTACTTTACAAGTATTAGATAGCTTTTTTTTTGTGGTTGCTATCTGTATAACTTGTTGTCAGACAGAGGTACACTACATCTCAGAGAAACTACTAAAACCAAAAGGCACTGAGTTCAACCTTTTCTAATAGTGTGATCATGATGACCTCCCTATGCTATCATTACCAACTGGTCATATGGGAATAATAATAAATAATACAGTGGTCTATCCATAGGGCTATGATCAAGATTAAACAAGGATACTCAACTCATTGAAACAGAGACTATTTCTGATTTATCAAAACTTATTTATAAATTTGAAAGGTAGATTTTTCAAGTCTTAGACCAATCTCATATGGATACATTTCCTCAGAAACAGTCATAACTTCCTTCAAAATCAGCAAAACTGCACCATCTTTGAGATGGAACAACTGTCCAAAACTACTTTGTGAAAAGTTAGGGGAGTTGGCAAGTGGAATATAGCAGTAAATTAAGAGGGAGCCATCAGCACAGACTCAAATACTATGAACATCCAGGTCCTTATGGAGATCTGCACATAAACTCTGTGAAGGTTAAGAAAAGGATGTTACGATTTTATTTTGAAGACATGACCATTTTTCTTAAACTTTCTCTTAGAAATTCAGTTCTCTACTTTTATTAACCCATCCATCATATACATATTGAATGCATGCTGTGAGTATCTTTATAATGGCACTAATTAAAAGATTATAGGGGAGAATACTGTTTTTATCAGAGAATATACAATGACTGGGAAAAATAAATAACAATACTGCATGAGATTTTAATAGCAATTCAAAGGTAACCATAGCTGATATAAAGCAGTATGTGATTAAATGCCATTAAATGGTATCACTGTTTAGGAAATTAAAGATTGTCTTAGCCTATGGTGAGAGAGGCAGCTCTACTACTCTGATTATTAAACAGCCTGTGTATTTTGTCTGATCCAATAGAAATAGACATGGACATATATTTTCTACTTTTCCATATGTCCCATACTGAAAGAGAACCACAAATGTAGTGTTTTTATTAAATATTTCTAGTAGAAGTTTATGGTCTCAAAAATTTGATAAAACCAGAAACGTGATGAGGATTGTAATGTATCAAATATCCTACTTTTGTGTAACACATTCATAGGATGCATATCTTAATATATGTTTTAATAGTGAAATTTTTAAAACAAAAAGTATGAGAAGAATTAATACTACTTGAGATGTCACACATTTCTTACATGGAGATAACATAAAATGTTTCTCAATCCGTATTTGAACTTACTCTGTGGTCTTATTTAGATATTGTAGTATGAACAGTATTACATATAAAAATGAATTGTCACATTCTGTACAGATTGGCAGCAATTATACTGTATTCATGTTTCTGTGAACTCTATGTAAAAATAAGTTAAAGGGCTCTCGTGTATTCACAAATGTGACCCTAATGCATTGAAACCATGGTGGCTAAGTCCAGCAGCTCTAATAAGGAGTATTACATTAAAACTGTCAAGCAATTTCAGCTTTAAAAAATACCTTTTAATGTGGAATTTGAGGCAAGTTTATTTGAGCAAAATGCACCATATTCGAAGGCAGTTTAATTCTTCTGGGAATATTGAGCATAGTTTGATTGACTTCAAAATTGACATTTAACAATTTGGATGTGCAATTTAATTTTATATGGAAAGGGAATGGTCTTTGAAAAGTTTAGTTAATGTTAAAAATTAGCACCTTTTCAGATTTAAAGCCAATTAGGACATTAACATTTTCTTGCTGTCAATTCTCTTTAACCTAATGTCTAGGTGTGTGGCATTAATGAAACCGTTGTTGATCCAGTCAATCTGTGGAGTTTGCAAGTGGGAGACTAGCTAATTAGCCAGATTTCATGATTGTTCCCTGGCAAGCCTTAAGACCATGTTATTCAGTTTTACTTATGACTTGTTACTGCCATATGATTAGAATGCTAGCCAGTTCATTTTATATTTAGGAGAGAAAATGATAAACCATTTAATGTAAAATGTTGTTCTAAGAACTTAATTGAAAACTCTGTAGTGTTTTCAAGTCAGTGTTTTTGGAATAGTTAGTTCTATCTTTGAGAATGATATCACAGGACCCCGTTTTTAATGCAATTACATAAAGACAGTTAAGTTTTCTGCCAGTAACAGATAAAATTAAAAATGTTTACTATAAAATGTATTTATCTAGAAGACAATGTATATGTGAGAAAATACATTCTGTAGTTGCTCACCTAAATTTGAGCCCATTGGGGTGCTCCAAACTTCTCTGTATTATTTTAAGAATGTGCTAAAGAGGGTGGAAAAGTCAATATAATGTTTTTTTTTCAGAAAGTAATAAAATAGTGTAAGTTGTGAAAAAATGTTATGGTTAAAAATAAGGAAATAAAGGTTATATATATAAGGGTGGGGGGTTGTAGGGTGGGTAGGGGGTGGGAAAAAATAAGAATTAAGTCATGTAATATCCTGGCACAAATTCTCAATGCTTAGCATGATTGTGATGTTTATATATAATGTACCAATAAAGATTCAAATTAAAAATATTTTTAATATTTTAAATTACTTTTGGTAAAGTAGAAAACAGGCCTCTGTTCTAAATTAGAGGGACTCATATCTTTATAAATTACTTAACAATAACATGAAATTTAATTAAGACCTAGATCAGTGTGAGATGTTTACATACAATGCTGCTCAGATTAAGAAGAGTAATACAAACATGCAAACCTAGAAGTCATCTGTACTCACCTATTTGAGCTGAAATTTGTAGCTTTTGAGTTTTTTCTTTAATGAATGATTCATTGTATTTTGAGAGGGACCTACTCAGTTCTTCCCATTTGTAACATTAAAAATTGTCTGTAGGGCCGGAGATTTAGCTTAGTGGTTCTGGCGCCTGCCTTGCAAGCTCAAGGTCCTGAGTTTGATCCCTGGTAGCCACATACAACGCTGGGCATGTTGACTCACACACCCACTAGCAATCAATACCACATACCACAGTGCCGAGTGTGGTGGCTCACGCCTGTAATCCCAGCATTCAGGAGACAGAGACAGGAGGATTGCTGAGTTCCAGGCTTGCCTGGGCTACATGGTGAGCTCAGGGCCAGCCTGAACTACAAAACAAGACCCTGTCTCAAAAAAAAAAAAAAAAAAAGTTGTCTGTAGATTTTCTTAATCTCTGGAGGAACAAAGTAATTCCTAGTTGACACCTACTATCTTACATGTATCAAACATTGGAGTGGGTGCATTTTATGAAATTTGTTTTTCTTTTCTTCCTTTTTGTACTTACTCTTTTCTCCAACCTCTGTGTGTGTATACATATTGGTTGATATGCTTTACTTTTTGCATAATTAATTAGTACTCAGTGTAGGAAGTACTTAATGAAAATATAACACTCCTGTTTATATAAAATTAAATATTTTTACTAAGCTAGGAACAATTAAAAATAGAATAAATATGAAGTTTAGCTTTTGGGCTGCCTTATCAACAAAAGAGAAATGGAAAAATTATCCAAGAAAGACAAAGCTCTTTACTAAAAGTAAATTCTAAAATGAATTTTTTCATTTGGGATATTTTTCCTCATTGAGGCATAAAAGGATGCAAACTTTAAAATTTTATAGCTTAGGGCCAGAGGGTTAGCTCAGTGGTTCCGGTGCCTGCCCTGCAAGCACAAGGACCTGAGTTCGATCCCCGGTAACCAAATATAATGCTGGGCGTGGAGACACCCCCACCAACAATCAACACCGCATACCACAGTGCCGGATGTGGTGGCTCACGCCTGTCATCCCAGCACTCGGGAGGCAGAGACAGGAGGATTGCTGAGTTAACGGTGGCTTGCCTGGGCACCATAGTGAGCTCAGGGCCAGCCTGGACTACAAAGTGAGACCCTGTCTCCAAAAAGAAAAAAAAAATTATAGCTTATTTATATTACATGGCTATTTTCTTTAGAAATGTTGTGATAAAGCTGAGATTCCTCAGAAATTAGTTGTTCCTTTGTGGAGATCAGATGGGAAGAATGAAAACAAACTGGTTTCCCATGAGCACTGAGTTGAGAAAGAGGGCATTCAAGCATGCGAACATGCTGGAGGGAAAGTAAGAACACCTGAGATTAAGTTGTTTACCTGAAGAAGTACCACGGAGGGCGTGAGACAGGTGAACCCTGTGGAACTCTGAATGCTGATGCCTATGTCTAGTATAAGGGTCAATAAAGCTAAAGTGCATCAGTCATTTTGGGTTGTATGTTGAAGGGAGACAGGAGCCCCTTGGTCTTCAGATTTTAACTTGTTTCTGCGTTTCTTTTTTTAAAAATTGAATTCTTTATTGGTACATTTTATATACAGCTCGCAATTACATTCAACATTGGGGAATTTGTACCAGTATATAACATGAGTTAATTCTCATTTTTACTCATATCCCTAACCCACCCCACAATCCCCATACACATATGCTTTCTTTTTCTTTTCAAATCATATTTATTCTTTCCCCTCATTACTTTCCACTATCACATTCCTTTTGAATATTTCCTATTTCACCATCTGTGTTTTTAATTTTTAATTTTTGTCACTCCTTGGTCAGGTTCAGTTTGTAGGTTTGCTCCTACATTTCTGTGAGGTTTTAACTGCCCTAGGTTACCTGTCAAACATACTGGGAGAGGGTCAGGATTTTAATTAGCACTAAATAGCTGATTAAAAATCTAACTAAGAATTATACTTTCTGAGGAATCTTTAGAGTGTGTAGAGTCTCTGAATTGCTGAAAAAGAACTCACAAGTTTGGTAAGTACATAAGTAACATTAACAGAAGTAAAATTACACCTAATTCTCTCATTATAACTTGATGAACATCAAATATAGAGAAATGTCTTAAAAGCGTCCAGAGGAGCGGGCGTGGTGGCTCATGCCTGTAATCCCAGCACTCGGGAGGCAGAGACAGGAGGATTGCTGAGTTCGAGGCTTGCCTGGACTACATAGTGAGCTCAGAGCCAACCTGAACTACAAAGCGAGACCCTGTCTCAAAAAAAAAAAAAAAAAAAGCGTCCAGAGGAAAAGACATATGAATCATATACATAATCATGGTAAAAAGAATGATAGTTGAATTCTCACCGGAACTATAGAGGCCAGAGCAAACATAGCATTATCATTAAAGCATGCAGGGGAAAATAGAAATATTTACCTTAGAATTCTATATCTAATCAAAATATCCTCCAACGGTGTCAGAAAAATAAAGACATTTCAGATTGAAAGATGAGAGAATTCATCACCACCAGATTCATACTATAAGAAATAGTGTTTTTTTCACCATGAACCAAAATGATTCCAGATAAAACTATAATGTACAGAAAAAATATGAGAATACAAATGATAAATAATATGGGCAAATATGAAAGACTATCCATATTTACCAGATTTCATTGTTTTAGATCTTTCTATCTCAACTATGAGCCACATTACTAGAGTATGACAGATAGAATACAGAATGAATAACTTTTAGATATTTAGATGCATCGTTTGTCATGAAAAATATTCTACAAAAGGAAAATAAGGTTATGAATGTATTGCAATAGTGAAAAGAGTTGTTGCAGTTTTTTTTAAAGGAAATTCTGGAAAGTGTTTGGGATGGCACCTTGCTGTGATTATCAAAATGTGAGTTGAGTGTGAAATCACAATAGTGTTTTGCATCAAATTCAGTATTTTTAAATACTTGAATTAGTGAATACTTTGTCCTCACAGAATCCTCAGATTCTGAAGTACAGTGCAGCTCTAAAGGAAATTTGTTGAAGCATTTTACAGTTGAAAAGGTTAGAAGCTTGAATTCCAGAAGTACAATCCTGTTATTGTTTCTTTTGAACTTTGCTAAAAATCATACCCTTTTCTTTTCATATTTGCAAACAATTGCTTTTTCTAGTGGCAAATAAGTTAGTTTATTTTTATTTATTTATTTATTTTTGTGGTACCAGGGATCGAACTTGGGCCCTTGTGCATCCAGGTTAGGTGCGGTACCACTTTAGCTAAATCCCCAGCCCCTAAGTTACTGTTTATTTTATTTTCAACCAGGTTTGTCTCTAATTGCACAATAATACTTGAAAGTTTTTGTCGCATAGTGAATTATTTGGCATTTGTCATGCAACTGAAATACCTTAAAACATCAATCTTTCTCCATTATAAATATGCAAATATATAACTAATAATAAATAACAAATGATTAGATTGACAGTTTAAAATGCTTTTAAAAATAAATAAAACAAAAGTACAGTGAGCCCTACAAATCTAATATATAGCTTAGTGAACTATTAACAGTAACATCTTAGTTGATATCATCTGTATTGAGAAATTAATTCTTGTTCAGGCATTTACATCTTCCGTGTGCCTCTTCCTATTCATATCTGTTTCCCTCCCTGAAAAACTTAACCATTATGCTGACTTTATGGTCCTTGAATTTATTTATAGCCTTGTCATCAATGAGTACTTCTTGGATTATCTACTGCAGTCTTGCTCATTTTTCTTTT
>PVIC010042471.1:0-15788 GCA_004025085.1 Thryonomys swinderianus
GAGAGAGAGAGAGAGAGAGAGGTTTCTTTTCTCTAAACAAATATAAAATGGAATTTAAGTAGGTGTCATGCACCAATATTAAAATGAACAAGGTATCATAATATTAACAAAGCAGGAATCTTACTGTGGAAAGAATTGATCACTATTGTATTATATTAGTTTGCTTGGAATGTCATAACTTAACATGACCTAGATAACTTAAATAAGGAAAATATATTTCTAATAACTGAACAAGTCTATAAAGTCCAGACCAGGTTCCTGACAAGGTAGATTCCATCCTGAGGTCTATTCTCTTGACGTACAGTGGCTGTCTTCTTGCTGTCTTCATAGGATTTCATCTTGGTGGGCTCCTTCAGACAGGTGGTGAGAGTGAAGACGAGAGGAGGGAAATGAGGAGAGGTCTTTTCATTTTCTCTTCTTTATGATGCCATCAATTTTAAGGGATTTACAGTTATGACGAACTTTTTAGAGCTTTCAGGGGTAAAAACAGCTCCCTGTGCCACACATGTCACAAGTTTGCCGCTGCTGGATTAAAACATTTTATGACCTAATTTAACTTTAATTATCTTCTATAGGCCTCATCTCCAAATAGTGAGGTGCTGTTGGAATTGAAGTTATAACATACGAATGGAGGATGGATACATCTGTCTACAGCAACTGTTAACAGTGTCCTACATAAAAAGGAAGTCTATGTTCACGGGCATAAAAATTTACGGACCTTCTCTCTGAATTGATCAGAAGATCAGTTGTAACCAAAATAAAAATCTCAATGGGGTTTTTGTTTGTATATACTTTCATATAATTCTGAAAACTTGAGTTTTTACAGTGTACCTCAAATTCTTTATATTTTATATTTCTATGGTATAATTCTATAATATATGTGAAAATATAAAGGTCAAGAATAATCTTAATATTAATAAGATTTTTTTCAGATTATAAATGTCTGAAATGATATTTATTATACAATACGATATTACATAGGAATGGATAAATAATGGAGCAGAATACTTACTGAGAAAGAGAACCAACAAATGGACACTTGTTATAAAATAGAAGTGGCTTTACAGATAACAGAGTTGCAGAGCTTTTCATTAATTAATTAATACCGGGAGAATTGAGTATCTAGCCACACATAAATATATACATACATATATATATATATATATATATATATATATATATGAAAGAAAATAGCTTCTACATTACAAAATACACAGACATATATTACAGTGAAGTTGACCTAAATGTGAAGGAAATTTTGTAGAGCCTTTAGAAGAATTGCCTTTATAACCTTGGTAGGGTAAGGATTTCTTTAAACCCACAGAACACTCTTTTAAAAGGAAAAGATTGAAACATTGAGCTACATATGGATTTAATTATATAATTAAAATATATAAATAATTAACATACAGTAAACTGAAGACTTTCTGTTCACTAAAAGTCAATGTCAGACCAGAGATTTAGCTCAGTGGTTCCAGTGGCTGCCTAGCAAGCACAAGGTCCTGAGTTCGATCCCTGGTAACCATGTACAACAATACCGAGCATGGTAACTCATGCCCACCATAAAATAATATTCTCAAATTAAAAAAATAATTTTATAATCACCCGAATCATTTCCAACACTGGAATATAGTTCTGAGAAAACTAATGAAGGATTTCTCAGTGATGTATAGTTGAGTCTTAACACTTGACAGTAAAATTGCTTTAATATTTTCAGTTTTCTACCCTATACATTTATTGAACTTGGGGAATTTTCAGAGTATGCTAGTAGAATGAGAATAAAATCACTATGTACTTACATACTAAAGGAATTAATTCTTCATGGGAACTTACTTTCAGTCAATAAAATGTAAACTCTAGCTGTAGTTCATTGTCAACATTTCTGACAGAACTCATAAGGGACTGCAAAAGAAGTAGTAATATCAATATGGGCTCAGGTAGTTGGTGCTGAGCTTGACTTAAGAGGAGTGAAAACTTACCAAGTGCTGATCTTAACAACATAGGCATAAATGCTATATAAATATTGTCTTCAAAAATAGAATCAAATTGACACAGTGTCATTTTGAGTTAGTACTATATAATTGTCAATAATAGGTTCAACTATATGAAGTTATTAAGTTAAATGTCACACCCAGGCAAGCACTAAGGCTAAAATATCATTGTGTGCCTGTTGTTTTTGAGAAAGACACATTTTTCACAGCATAATTAGGGCTAATACTATTATAAAACTGGGAACTATTAAAATTATTTCAAAGGAACATTTATCCTCTGCATATCGTTTGGAGAACTACACTGAAAAGTCTACCAAGAACTATTTATCTACCTTCACATCTAATAAATCATATTAATTAAAGAGAGATTCCATTTTGTTACTGATATAAATTCTCTGGTTTTTCCTGCACCAGGTACATTAGTATATCCTTTATGTATGGAGCCTCTGAGGAAAAGGAAAACAGAAAATACAGTACAAACACATAGAAAAGTAAAATGTGGGGCTAAATCTGGACCCATAAGGTTACTAACAGTTCTCTGAATCATCTGATCAACATGACCTCTTCCTGTTACTACCACAAAATATTTCTCTCATTTGCATTTAAAAAATTTTCTCTCTCTTACAAATAGTGAGAAAGGGATGAATTAAGCTAAGAGTATACTACCTAGCCCAAGCCACCCCTGGGTTTCTGTGAAAGCAAGCATTTGCAAAATTTCTTAATATGCTATGTTCCTCTCTCCTTCCAAGCAGTAGAAGTGATTTCAAACCATTTCACTTTTTAATGTAACAGTACATCCTTTAAGAATGAAACTTCTGCCACAACATTAAAACGCCTTTATTACACTGCACACATTTGTGCTAACTGACCTGTTTTGAGTCCACTGCTTGATGCAATCCCATGTTTTATTTTCGTTGAAGCATAGTCTTGTTATTAGGAAAAAGAAGTAACAGTTATCTACCCACCATTTTGTAGGAGTTTAGACTAAGGATTTGTCTCTTGATAATTTTGATTTCTCTTTAACACTTTTAGGAAAACTATAAATTCACCAACACTTTTCCCTTTGTTTCATTATCTGTATGGTAGGTTATACTAAAAAGTTTTATGTTCCCTTTATTAACATGTCTTAGTTACTTTTCTATCTTTGTTGACACAAAGTACCTGACACCCAAAGTTAAAAAGGAAAGTATTATTTAGATCAGTTTGCAGAAGTTTCACTCGATAGTTAGCTGGTTCCAAGACAAAATGGCACATGGGAAAGGGGTGTGAGAGGAAAGGCATTTTATTGCATGAAGAAGATCATAAAAGCAACAAGGGAGTTTAACAGCATTTTTCTGCCCTTTTTACCTTATGCAATCTACTTAGGGCAAGCAGCACTCACATCCTAAATTCTAGCACCCTTGAGTCTAGCATGCACAGTATGCACTAAAGACTGCATGAAGCTTTGGTGGGATATCTAGACATAAACCCTAACATATGTGTTTGATTAGATATATGATCATGAATATTCCAGTATTTGTTTAGAAGAAAAGACTTCATGGAATATTTAAACTCACACACCATTGACAACTTTTACAAATGAAAGTGGTGCGTGGGAAGAAGGTTTTAAGTGGAGATGGCATCCCATTGTTAGGATGCTTCATTAATATTTAAGTGTGAAAATCTTAACTTTTTCCATCTTTTATTCTTTTTCTTCTTTTGATCTTAGAGAGGTATAGTTTTAAGCCTTTATCAGGTTTTGGTTTTTTTCTTATGTTATTTCATGGTGTACTAATTCTCAGCTGCCTCAAATCTAACCATGTGAGTCTTAAAATAGCTCTGTGTCCACAGTCCTTCATAGGCTTACTTAATTCTTATTTTCCTCTTTGTGCTCAATTTATTTTAAAAGGTGACTAACTCACAGTCCACAATTTTTCATTTGACTTGGCACAATCTGGTCTCCACCTCTACCCTGCTGGGTTACACTGATAACCTCCAACTTGCTGGAATCAATGAATTTATATGTGTACATGTACATGTGAACTCTTTTAGATTTCAATGCTTTTTCTGTACTCCTAAAATCAACTGGCACTAATTATTTGAATATTTCCTCCTACTTAACATCACACACAATTTTCCAGGTTCTCTGTGAAAACCTAATTTCTCTTTCATTGATTCATTATAAAATTCTTAGTTATACTTAGTTAATAATTGTAACTATTAATAAATTATTTATTCCAAATTGTTTTCAAGTGTAACTGACTGTTGTGTTCTCTTTCTGGATTCTCTGTTCTATCTGTTGGCTAAAATTTGAAAGACTTAGTCTAATTATTTTCTTTCTGTAGACAGTTTTTTCTAGATAGTTTTACCCAAAGCCAAATCTAGTGATTATCAAGCATTTCTCCAGGTAGATATAAGCTCTTACTGATATCAGCTGTGTGCAAGACATCATCATATTGCTCTTTAGAAGATGCTATGTATTGAGTAATCATTAGTTGTTAAAAGGTTTAATACATGTATTTGCACTGGCTCTTTTAATTTTTAATTATTTAATGAAAATAAATTGAAGTTATGTTATAAAAATAAAAGTTATAAAACAATCCTCCTTGTCCCAGAAGAAAGACAGTATCAAACAAAAAACAGAACAGAAATTAGAAACATTTAAAAACTTTTCACATATGGTTCTACAAAATAGACATGGCTTTTGCAAACTTACATTTTTCTCACCTTGCAAACAAGTGGACAACTGTTCCAATGAGCATATAAAATTATACAAAGTGTCTTTAAACATCTTTATACTTTGCCCTGCATAAGTTTCCAGGGGAAAATGCCTTAGATATTCCTCTTTTTATTATTTACCATAACTTTACTAAATATAGTTGTACAGATAATGCTGGGGCATTTGTATGATTAAAACTCTAAAATAAATTTTTAAAGGTAGATATTTCCATAGTATTAAGCTTAGCAAAAAACCCCAGAGTTTTCCAATTGTAAGAATTTTTATGAAATATAAAATAATTCTGCTTGTATAATAATTGGAAGAAAGCTAACACATAAGGTTGAAATCTGAGAAAATAATACATTTTGAAATAGAGTTTCTCCCTCCCTCTCTCTCTCTCTCTCTCTCTCCCTCCCTCCCTCCCTCCTCCCCCAGTACCAGGTATTGCACTTTGGGCCCTTATACTTCCAAGGTGTTGTACCACTTGAGCTAAATCCCCAGCCCTTTGGGGCAGAGTTTCTGAAGCAGATTTTAATAACAGAATATTGAATTGAATGGACTATGTGACCTTAGCAAGAGATGAGAACCACTGACCCACTACGGCCTGGAAATAGTGAAACATTACAAGTAAGGATTAAGAAAACAGGAGCTACTTTATGTATAACAAACATAATATTTCACAAGAAATTACCTCCTTTTAAAATGAACTGTCTTCTCATAACCCTTGAAAAATAATACAAGCATTCATTTGAAATTCTATATTAAAAATCTCAGCATGGCAGCAAAACATACATTTGATATTTTCTTGATATTTTCAGTAATTTCAAATTGAAATAAACCATAGTATATCATTTACCATAAAGACAAACTAAAACAAGTACAGATTTAAATTTCTTTTAACTTATTTTTCATAGAATTTATGCTCTAGTGAACCTTCTAGATATTTTATCCAGATTGACTATCCTAGAAAGAAATCAAATTATTATGTGTTTAGGGAAAATTGTCACCATGATATTATTTCTCTGTCTTTAAAGGAAGCTACAGAAATTTGAAACTACATTTCAATTCACTTCCCTAACTCTCCGTAAATGTACTTTAGAGGAATCAGGCTGTGAAGGACTTCTACCATTTCTTTCTATTCTGATTCTTCTTACCAACAAATAAAATGTTCTATCACTGTACTTAGTAGTTCAAACTCTTAGTGTGATGATCTATTGACCCTTTGTCTTTTCCTGCAACATCAGAAAAGTGATGAATTATGTTTTTGAAACGGCACAAACTAACACATTTCAGCTCTGCAGTAGGACTGACTGAATAAAGTTCTATCTCTCCACTATATTCAGTCATGCTTTTAGGCGATCCACGTCTTTGCTTTTGCCCTTGAAACTAACTAATGTGCTTTGTTTTCCCCACTTTCTTCATTCTCATAGAAAATTCCTGAGAGGGGTGACCCTGACTCAGATGTACTGTAGTAGGACTTGGTTAATAAACTACAGAAAGCTCATAAGGAATTGGGCAAAGTAGAGACACTATGCATTCAAAAAATCAGATTACAGCCCGACAAACACTTTATCAGATTGTACTCATCTGCTACAGTAAAAAATCGTACATTGTTGTTTCAAAATTTCATATTGATCAATTTAATAATGAGTTGAAGAGAAAGAAATTTAGTTTTTCTCACTCCTTTAATTCTTTAAGGTATAAGGAACAAATGTAAAGGCTTGAAATTAGTTATCAGTATATAATCAACATAGCAAGACTTATGTATGAAGCTTGAACATTTGTGTTAGCCATCCAACTTCCAAGTATTCAGATATTCATTCTCATGTTGACTACATATTTAAAATTGCAGATTGAAGTGTCGCACTTGAAGTTTTGATATCACCTAGCTTTTTGGTATGTCTGTGTTTCACTTGGGTTTTGTTGCCATGGTGGAAAGATAAGGTCACCCACTTTGGAAAAATTATTATTGTTGGAATAAAGATCAAAACAGACCGCTGATTAAACAAAGGTAGTTAACAATTATGCACACATACTGAGCACACTCTTTCCATCCACTTTCTTTGGTATTAGGAATTCAACCTGGGATCGTCACCCTGAGCTACCTCCCAGCCCTTTCCTTATTTGTATTTTAAGACAGTGTCTTGCAGAGTTGTCTAAACAAGGCCCACACTTGAACTCCTCCTGCCTCAGCCTTCTGGAGTGCTGGGATGACGTGTGTGCCATCATCATGTCTTAATAATGATTTTGTTTCATCGACCATCAAAGCTAAACTTTATTCAGTGGTGAAAGAAAGACTTGTCTTTATAAGACAGTATCAATTGGGAAAGAAAAAGGACATAATTTCAAGAGAAGAGCCTCCTCACTGACAAACCAGTGCCAGCTAACTTGAGGGCTGGCTCATCTACAAGACTGAGCAACTCTCAGGGACTTTTAGGCCTTTGTGGTTTATAAGATTATTTTCTTCGTTGTGATAATATACTAAGGAACACCAAGACTCTAGCAAGAAAATCTCACTTAATTGGCAAAGCAAGTAATAGATTCTCATAATCACCTAGCAAATTTGAAGCAGGAAAATCAACATTTATTTTGTATGTGCAGTGAATATTATAAAATGAAATAGAAATGAAAGCAAAACATGATATAGACAGATCCTGTACTGTAACATGTTATGATGCAAAACTAATACATAACAGCCTAAAGCAACAAATTAAATAAGCGATTTCCTTAAGTTACCAGTTTTATCACTACTTTCTCTACATTCTTTTAACAGGTCTTATGAAAAGGGAGATGGAGTCAGACAGGGAAACGTCATGTGATATGCCCTGACATACACAAATTCTTAAACCCAAAGTTAAATATTTTACCCAATGAAAAAAGAAAAAGGAAACAAAGCTTTTGTAAGTAGGCAGGGGTGGAGGGATGACAGGAAGAACAGGGGAATAGGGAAAAACAAGAACCAAGATACGTCATGTACAGGGAAAATTTCCACTGATGACTATGATCATGATGTATACATAAAATTTACCAATAAACATTAAAAATGTAATAAAACATTACTTTCTAAAGAAAACCCTGAGAAGTCACACAAAAAGAAAAAAACGCAGAATGTGTGTGTGTGTACAAGAGAAAGCTAGAGAAAGACATGGATATTGTAATTTAAAAACATAAGGCTCTAATTAAGCAACACATATCTAACTTCATCTGGAAATGAACATGCAGGAGAAGCACATGGCAAATAGCAGAAGATGCAAGGAACAGAGGCCCCAATCTAACAGCTTTTACAGACCTTCCTGCTGCCCACAGCATGGAACACTGGAAGCAGTTTCTGCTTCTCTTGGACCTTAGGTTGAGAACACAGCTCTAGCTGCCCCTCAGCTGAAACCAAATGGAAACTGAGGAGTAGAGGACCCAGGTAAAACTCACCTGGACTCCTCAGCCACACAAACCATATAGAATTACATCGCCCTGAGCCACTAAATGCATGGTAAATTGCTAGACAGCAATACATAACAAACACAGATTCCAGACTCCTTAAAAGTAGAAACTGAATATATTTTATTTTCCTCCTTTCCTAGAAGAGTTCCTGATCATAAATCCATATTTAGTAAACATTTTAACTTTAATAAAACTAATATATGTTCACACAAATAAAATTAAAGGTTAAATTCTTGTAGGAACACAAATGCTGCCCAGCACCAATATCCTGATAATACACAAAAAGATAACCTGTAATCATAAATAGCCCCATCACACAGCTAACCCAATCACTTCAAACCACGTCACCACAAGCCCACCTATCCCCTCGCAACTTGCTCCCTTCGCCCCGCCCATCCTCTATAAAAGAAAGAAAAAAAAAAAACAAGCAATAAGAAGCTTCCCCCCTCGACCCACGGTGTGTTGATTCTTGTGTCCCCAGCTCACCCTCCCGCCAGTGCGACCCCACCGAACAACAAAGATCACAACAAAGACAACAACTGGCGCCCAAACGTGGGGCACTGCTGCGGGGAATCCTCCCGCCTCTCAGGTGAGTACTCCGTCCGCTGCGGACCGCCGGCCTCAGAACCCCCGGCCTGTAACTGCCCCCCTGGCTATTCTGTCCATTGACGACCACTCCTTTCAGACCCTTCAGGATCCCCAGTCTCAGACTCACCCCCAGCCAATGACCGGCCCCCTGGCTCCCATGTTTGGCGGAAACCTCCTACAGCCCTCCGCTGCTGCCGCTTTTCTTTTCCTCTATTTGTTTCTCTCGTCATTCACTCGTTTCAGTTATCACCGCCCCCCACCCGCGACTCCCCACATACCTCCAATGCTATCGTCACCTTTTCTTTCCTTCTCCTCTTCGGTCTCTGTACTCTTGTCTGTCCCCGTTAGCACCCTCTCTTACAATGGGTAGCATCCTGTTTGGTGCAGAATCCTCTCAAAATGGCGCCGCCTCGCCTCAGCCGCCCCGCTCCGCCCCCGCCCCTCAGCGTCTCTACCGGATGCTCCACCCACATGTGCCGCCAGTGGCCAGTGAACCTCCTCTACTATACCCTCCCCTTCCCTCTTCCTGGCCCATCCCGGAAGATGACTCTGATGATGAGCCCCCCCCCCACTACTTTTGCACCGCTTGTAACCCCCACACAACGCCAGCCCTGTGCTGCCCCATTAATAACCCTTCCACCCCCCCATGCGAGGCCTTCCCTGTCAACACCCAACTGGGAGGTCAAGTATATCAGGTACCCTCTAACCCTAAAGATGTGTAAAGACCTTCAGTCGGCAGTTGTCAATCACAGCCCACAAAGCCCCCTGGCCCTACAGTTGCTTGATAATTTTGCACAAGGGTCAACTGCCCTAAACACTGGCTAGACCTGTGTGCGCTTGTGTACAACCTGGAGATTTCCCGGTCTTTAAGGCCATGTGCTTTGATGAGTGTGAACAGGGAGCCTGCTTTGACATGGCCGCACAGCCCCCTGTCCCAATAACAGCAGACCAGCTCAAAGGTATCAGCCCACGTATTCAAGTCACTGTTCAGGCTGCATTTAACCAACCCTGTTTTAACCAAGTCCACGATTGTTTCCTCCAAGCCTGGCAAAAAATGCCCTCATGCTGCAGCTTAGTCCCTCTGTCTAAACTTGTCCAAAAGACTAATGAAGCCTTTCCTGACTTCTGTCAACGCATCAGAGAGGCAGTTACCCACAAAGTTGCCCACCCAGATGCTTGTGACTCCATGATCAAAGACCTTATTTTCAAAGGTTCTCAAAAAATTTACCAGTCAATTATCACCTCTTTGCACCAGGTGTTCCTTGACAACTGTTTTTTTTTTTTTTTTTTTTGAGACATGGTCTCACTTTGTAGTTAAGGCTGGCCCTGAGCTCACTATGGAGCCCAGGCAAGCCTTGAACTCAGCAATCCTCCAGTCTCTGCCTCCCAAGTGCTGGGATTACAGGTGTGAGCCACCACGCCTTGCACTGTGGTATGTGGTATTGATTGCTGGTGGGCGTGAGTCACCACGCCCAGCATTCTATGTGGTTACCAAGGATTAAACTCAGGACCTTGCACTTGCGAGGCAGGCGCTGGAACCACTGAGCTAAATCTCCGGCC
The DNA here is from genome assembly GCA_004025085.1 of Thryonomys swinderianus. Lineage (NCBI taxonomy): Eukaryota > Metazoa > Chordata > Mammalia > Rodentia > Thryonomyidae > Thryonomys > Thryonomys swinderianus. The sequence continues at coordinate 10,276 of PVIC010042471.1, forward strand.
TGACAAGTACATTCTTGCTACCAAAGACATCTGAGCTCCCACTGGCTCAGTTTTGGTTTCACAACTTACTGATGCATTCACTGCAGTGCTAACACCCACCGGATGCCAACCTCTTACACATTGGCACTGCCATCAGCCAGGTCATGTTTATGCCTTCTGCCCACTGTGCTCGGCCTCCATTCCATCCCCAGCCCCCTCACCTGCTAAGCCACCCCCTTACCTGCTAAGACACTCTTCAGTCTTTCCTCTGTGGATTCCCCACAGCCCCCCATCCCTTGCCCACGATGTACAAAAGGATACCACTGGCAGCATGACTGCCACACCAGATATCATAAAGATGGCTCCCCTCCCCCTTCTTTCCACTCCCCCCCTCTGCTTCTGACCCTGCCCCTTTAAACTAATAGCAGGGCAGTTCCCAGCCCAGTCAAAGGGAACATCCCCGCTACACAACGTCTCCTTGTCAGGTATATTGGACCATTCCTATAGACACATTTAAACCATGGCTTACCCTATTTTGTGCAAACAAAAAGTTTAAACTTCTGCTTGACACCAGAGCAGATAAAACCATCCTTCATAAAGAAGAGATCCCCCACAACTGGCCTCTGGTCCCAGGCCCACCGGTCAGAGGGGTTGGTGGCACAAGCCCCTCTTGGACCACCTCTTCTCCCATTAGCTGGAGTCACCCTGATGGTCACTGGGGAAAATTTAGCCCCTTGATTTTAGAAGATATATCTAATAACTTGCTTGGTCATGACTTACTTGAGGCAATGGGTGCAGTCCTCACTACTGAGACCTAGAACAGCACCTCCAATACTAAAGACCATGGCTAGTCTCCTTCCATCAATTCCCATTCAGCTGCATTGACCCTCAGATGCCCCTGTATGGGTTGAGCAGTGGCCCTTGCCTTTATTTAAACTTGAGGCAAAACAAAAACCACAACAAAGACAACACACAAATACATTTTTTTTGAGACAGGTTCTCGCTTTATAGTTCAGGCTGGTCCTGAGCTCACTATGGAGCCCAGGCAAGCCCCAAACTCACAACAATCCTCCTGCTTCTGCCTCCCAAGTCCTGGCATGAGCCACCATGCCCAGCACTGTGGTATGTGGTACTGATAGCTGGTGGGCATGAGTCATCACACCCGGTATTGTTGTATGTGGTTACCAGGGACTGAACTCTGGACCTTGTGCTTACAAGGCAGACGCTGGAACCACTGAGCTAAATCCCCAGCCCCACAAATAAAATTTTTATCTTTTAATGATTATCATTCAGAAGTGTATCCCTAAATGATACAAGACGTTCAATCCTAGTTGTTTAAACTAAAATAGAATTTGGGTAGGTTTGATGAATAACAGAGACTAAAATGGAAAAATATTTCTTCATTCTGAATCATTTTGCAAAAGTTTGATTACTTTCCCTTTTTCAACATACAGCCATTCCCACTTACTTATGTGTTCACTAGTATGCCAGTTTCCACTCAGAAATGCATTTAAAAGATGTCTTGTAAAGGTAATACTCTGTGAACAAGAAAACCTTTTCCTCTCTAGCCTCTAGAACTGAAAAAAATCCTTCCTAAGTCTCTTTTTCTTTTAAAAGATATTTTTTGTTGCTTGTAATAGTGGAGGATGTGTTGGAAGCAAAGAGCTTTAGCTGGGCAGATAAAAGGGGAGAGAACTTGGAGGAATGTATAAAATTGCAGGTAAACAAAAAGAAGTGTTTGGTTATCCAAACGTATTTTAGCAAAGCAAAAATGAGGTGGAGGAAAAAAGCATATAAACCTAAGAGAAACTTTGGCCTAGCAAAGCAAAAATGAGGTGGAGGAAAAAAGCATATAAACCTAAGAGAAACTTTGGCCTAGGCTTGACTTAAAAACAGTAGTGAAAACCAGCAGTTGTTCAGCAGCCTGCTGTAGACATGGAGAACTCACTTGATTTAAAGCCTGTTAATGCAAGAGCTATATGAATATCTGAGTTCTAGTTTGAAAACCTACATTCAAGGTACGTTCCCAGGTACGGTTCCAACTCTGCTGCTGCAAGGGATGATAGCAGAAAGAAGCAAAGCATCTTTAGATCTGTCAAGGAGAAAACGATGGCTGTCCCTGGACAGGGACTCGGGACATTTGGTGGCATGATAGTAACTACTGCAAGACAGTTAACACATTCTCCTTAAATGCAAATGTAACATTCCCTACAAGGAACTCATTGTATAATTGGTGATTACAAATAAATGAAAAATTTCACCTGATAATCCTATAACATCACACCAGATTCTAATTAATTTCTTTTTATGAAGTGTGCCTGAAATATTAAAAAAAAAAAAAGAGGTGGTGCATGCAGTTTAATTCTATTGGCATCTAAAGAGATGCTCTTTGACAAGGAGCAATTTTTCAATTGTCAATCAAGTGTCTATAAATTGGACTCCAGATATTTATTTCTCTGGAATTTTAATGGTTATAAGGAATAAAAATAAGATTATGTATTCATAGTACTGTCAAAATATAAAAGTTTCATTCAGCTATTAGTAAAGGAAAAATTTAAGTAGTGGAACTATCATCAGTTTAATTAGTACCAGAAATATCACAATCCAGGACCTAATGATGATGCCATCACTTAGAGAAGTCAAAGCAACCTTGGTATCACCAGGTGAGAGGTTTTCTGAGTACAGATTTGTGCATGACAGAGCCCTGATTAGAACCATCCATAATACCTAGCAAGACCCTCAAACATTCTCACCAGGAAAAGCAAACCAAGGACCTTCAGCGAGGGCTTAGATATTAACAAAACTTTAAAATAAGGAAATGTGCCTTAGATTTCAAAATATAAATGAGAAAAATATTGTCACATATGGGGAGATTGTTGAAAAAAATATATACTCAATAGCAAGATTAAAATTATAAAGATTTGTTGGGTGCAGTGGCTCATGTCCATAATCCCGCACTTGGGAGGCAGAGACAGGAAGATTGCTGAGTTTGAGGCTTGCCTGGGCTACATAGTGAGCTCAAGGCCAGCCTGAATTACAAAGTGAGACCCTGTTTCAAAAAAATTATGTGCCAGGCGTGGTGGCTCACGCCTGTAATCCCAGCACTTGGGAGGCAGAGACAGGAGGACTGCTGAGTTCAAGGCTTGCCTGGGCTACATAGTGAGCTCAGAGCTAGCCTGAACTACAAAGCGACCCTGTCTCAAAAAAAAAAATTATAAGGATTAATTTTATCATATTTATTTAGTGGAAACTGTTGAATTTTTCTTACTGCCTCATCAAATCATCCTCAAATTATCTGTTCCTAAATACCCCTCTGGTAACAGATGGGTGATGGATATGTCCTAAGCATATATAATCCAGATGAGACTCACCCACAGGAAGGCCCAGGAGAGCTCCAAAGGCTTGTGTGACTCCTCACAGCTCCCCCATCCATCCTTTCCTATTTTTAAGTTAAAAGATTACATTACTTGGGTTTACCATGTACCAGATCAAATTTTAAAGTATAGATACATTGTGGAATGGTGGAGTTTAGTCAACTCAACTAACAAATATACTACCCCATAAATTCAGTATTTTTTGGTGAGAACACGTATCCATTCTGTATTCTTCAAAATACCCATGCCAACTGTTGCGACCCTCGCTGATCCCACAGAGACAGCCACAACCACGGAGTGCAAGCTTGAGCTTTATTATTACCACCACCACCACCACCCTGCTTCCTGTATAGGCCTTATATATCCTTCCATGGGGGCCCTCCCACCGAGCACGGGTGATACCATATAAGGCCTGCGGTCAGCTGGTTTGTATTAAGCAGCAGTCTCTGGCTTACTGCCAGCCGCCATCTTTGGGGAGCGGCCATCACGACCCGCCACATCTCCCTCTTTTTGTTTTTCTAAGAGACTCATAGGGACTGTGCCTGTCTTAGGTTGTACCCCTCTTGAGCACGCCTTACCCGTCTTTGGCAAAGGGAGATGTACTTAAGATGAACTCCCAAGCCTGTCTTAGGTTGGTCATGTCAAAGAGGTATCAGTACCTGTCTCTGACTACCGCTACAGCACGCTGAGCCATACATGGGGGGACTGGCCAGCCTTGAGTGCTCGCACGGCGAAGGCCAGGTGGCGCGTTTGCCGGTGCTGGCTTAATCAGTACCAGCGCAGAGCCAATGCCATGGCTGCGGCTCCCAAAAGTAGCAAAAAGCCCAGTGAGATCGTCCCGGCCCAGGTCTGAAACATCTGACCCAAGGTAACAAAAATGGAGGACCCAGGCACCGTGGGGACCCGTGTTTCATTAACACTGCGGATATCATCGCGCAGCTGCTTGGTGAGGTTGTAAAACTTTCAATTCGGTCGGCGGTCTACCGGTCTAGTGCCGAGGCGCATTAGGCGTTCCAGGTCCCAAATAGGAGACTCCTGGTCCTGTGGGAAAACACAAACTGCTCCTCTCTTCCAGATTAGGACTGGGTCTGGGCCTTTCCAAAGCCCCGTCACCGGGTCCTTCCAAAGGACCGGGGGATGAGCTCTTTGAGGTCCCACACCCGCATGGCGTTCGGCCGCAGAGAGGCCCTGAGTGTCGAGGGAAAGGAAATTTAGGGTAAAAGGGGCAATGGTCAGGTGTTCCCTTTCAGTTCGCCCCAGGGTCTCTTCTCCCCCTTTTTGTTTTTCTAGCTGACGCTTGAGGGTGTTATGGGCGCATTCTATGATTCCTTGGCCTTGTGGGTTGTAAGGGATGCCTGTGGAGTGTTTTATTCCTAGCTGTGCACAAAATTGTATTGATTGGAAGTATATGCGCTGAAGCAAGAGCCCCCGAGGACCAGGCACCAGGCCTAACCACTCACTGCTGAGTCCCAGCACCTGGGACCAGCCAGGTGGAATCAGCTGCTCAGAGAGGCATGGACTAAGGAAACGAATCCACCTGGAGCTGAGCAGCAGGACCTGGCCGTGGGGATGAGAAACACCTGTGGCAGCCCGGGTTCCACGAGTTCCGCATGCAGCAGCTGATCCAGGCCGCTGGGGGAACACCCCTCACCTCTGGAGGGAGCCCTACTTGGTTGAGTCCCCACAAATTGCACCTGGCCAGTCAGCAGATTTAGATTCCAATGAGCTCGTGGCCCGCCCGCGGCCTGGTTTTCTGGGGCCATGGTTTGGCTGAGCTCCTGCCAGGCCACCTTCCCTATCAGATACTGCCCTCCAGATAGGATGGCTCGGGCTATGTTTGTCCAATCATCGGGAGCCAGGGCGACACCTGCAGACATGGAGTCTAATAAAGATAGGATATAGGTGGCCTGTGGTCCATATGCCTGGACAGCTTCCTTAAGCATTTTTATTTGTTCAAAATCTATGTTTTGATGGTACCTTCATTGATTTGCATCTTCAAAAACAGGAAATCACATGCCTCCCTCACGCAAATCAGCCCACCCTTTTGCCTCTTCTTTAGGCGGCATGTCATTGTAAGGCCGTGGGGGAGCAGAGGCTTCCGCCCCTCCCCCCTTTGTCTCCTCCCATTGCCTCTTTTCCTGGCTGCTGCTGGTCGCTCTA
>PVIC010042472.1:0-15788 GCA_004025085.1 Thryonomys swinderianus
GAGGAACTCGCTCGGCAAACTTCTCATTTCCCAAGCCCTGGCTACATTCTGCATGGGAACCAAACCCAGAGCTGTTCTGGGGGCAGAGGTCAAAGCAGACACCTGAGTGCCACAGAGCATGTCAGCATTTCAATGGGCTGGTAGCAGTAGGTTTCAAAGGTGCTTCCCTCCTGCCTGGGAAAACATTTCCTCCTCCCACACAAGTTTATTTTTCTTGTCAGTTCAACACAATATTCCGTTTCTCAGTGCCTTTGGCAGCATAAATTCCTAGCCAGATGAGGCAGTGGTGTGCCAGAACCCTTTTATTTTTTAAGTCAGATAGCAGAGCACCTAACAAAGCTTAAGACTTGTTACCGTGGGACCACACACTGACCCCTTATGTACATCTGGGGCGTGGCCCCCAAGCCTGCTTTCCCAAGATGGCCTGTCCCACTGGAGAAGCCCTGACTGCTGGCAAAAGTCCAGACACAGCAGGACTAGAACCGTGTGGTGTGTGCCCCTCCTCCACAACTGTGTGAGAGGCATCCACGTTGTTACACATAGCTGCGGTCTGTTCTTTCCTGTTGTGTGTGGTCCTCTACCGACCCTGACCCATGTCTTCCTTACTGTTGAAGGCATTTGGCTCTGTGTAATAGGAAGGCACCATGCAGACTAAAGGCACATAGACCTTGAAGTCAGACCGTCCTAGTTTAAATCCTGGGGCCACCACTTTCTGGCTGTGTGATGTGGGGCAAGTTGCCTGACTTCTCTGAGCTCCAGGTTTCTGTGCTATAAAATGAGCACCGTCCCTGCCTCCACAGTGGTTACAGAGGCTAAAAATGCAAGTGTCATATGCAGCCACACCTCGGCTCCATACAGAATTTGTATGTCCTCTTTCTCCCTTTAACTGCAGCCTCTGTCCTGCTCACTGTGGTCTGTGGTGGGATGGTGGCACCCCGAGGGGCCTGACTGCCATCAGCCCTGTGCAGGGTCTCGGTCCCAGCCACACCCACCTGCCAAGTGCCTGCTACATGAGTCGGGCCAGGCCGGTGTGACTGCCCCACAGGCCAGGTCCTGCACACTGGGCTGTTTTCGGGGTGCTTGACATCTGGGGAGACCCTAGTGGGCTGTGTCTGCGTGAGTCTGCATGCTGAGTAACGGCCCGTGTTCCCCTCAGGCCTCCCGGAGCAGTACTACAGCCTCACGTGGTTCCTGAGCCCCGTCCTCGGCCTCATCTTCACACCACTCATCGGGTCAGCGAGCGACCGCTGCACCCTGAGCTGGGGCCGCCGGCGGCCCTTCATCCTCGCTCTGTGCGTGGGCGTCTTGCTTGGCGTTGCGCTGTTTCTCAACGGCTCTGCCATAGGTGAGTGCTGGGCCTGGGGGCTTCTCCCAGCAGGTGTGCAGTTTGAGCCGCAGGACTGGCCCCGTGGGACCTGCACGCGCCGCCTGGCACTGACCACAGTGCAGGCGCTTGGCAGTGGCGCCGGCCCACATGGGAACGCCAGAGGAACCTGTTCACAGGGAAACGCTTCCTGCCAGGACCGTTTGTTTTTAATGCATATCAGACACCACGTCCTGTTTCCAGCATTATTTCAGAAATTATCTTTTCTTTTTTTTTTGTTCTCCTTTTCTCAGACTTGGTATTGAAAATATCCAGATTCTAGTTTGATACTTATTTTTTGTTTCACATGCTCACGTATTGTTTTGCCTCTTCTTGTTGTTTTGTTTTCAATTAAAGCAACTATGTGTGGGAAAATATCATTTTGCTATGAGTGCATCCATCAAAACTGGTAAAAACAAAACCTTGTTTTCTGGCACAAGCTTTTGGGCTGGAGCGCCTGGCGTGTGTTCACGCAGGGTCAGGTAGAAAAGTTCAGAAGGTCCTTCTTGGTGCTGAGGAGCCACCAAGCTTCTTGGGCACAGCTCTGCCCCCTGCCCTTCGTGTGTCGCCGCCCTTGTGTGGGTCAGCCTCCTCCAGCCAGGGGTGCCGATGCCCTGGCGCCTGATGCTGGCTCCACTGGTCAGCACACCCTAAGCAGCAGCCCTCCCCTGCCCCACACGGCGTGATGGCAAGTCCATGCTGTGTCCGTGGAGGTGGCCCTCCCCGCATGTGGCCTGGATGCAGCCAGCCCGGGCACTGCTTAGTGCCACTGGAAGGCCTGTGGGGACCTCTCAAATAGAAACTCCCTTTTTGGGCCCTCTTGTGGGTCCAGGTTCAGCCTTATCACAGTGCTTAAGGTGGTCCTAGGCCCGGGCTTGAGCCCTGCTTCCACTGCTCCTGAGGCTGTGTAGGGAGCGCTGTTCCCTGCCCCCTCCTGGCATCAGATGGGACCCAGCTAGGGCTGGTCAGGTGTCTGACTAGTAACTTAACCTCCGAGTTCGGGGCAGACTCCCCTGAGGCACAGGAGACAGAGTGGGAAGGCGGTTCCCCGGGCACTGCAGCCCGCTTCCTAAGGGTGGCGGGGTGCTACAGCTGGGTTCATGCCACTCAAGACCCTGTCTCGGACCCCGTGCCTTTCAGGGTCCTTTCTGCTTGGGCCTGAATCGCCCATTGGTTCCACACCTGGTCTAGCTGGGTGCCTCGGGTGGCATGGGACTTGGGAAAGGTCCTCAGTGCTGGCCCTCTGGGGTGATCCACGTACCCACCTGCCGCCTGATGCTAATTAACACCCCCCAGGGGTGGCAGGGAAAGGGAGCCATCAAGGTCCAGAGGGTGAAGAGAAAGAGTACTCTGTAAACCTCAACAAAGGGAAGGAGAAAGCCCTTCCCAAGAGTGGCTGCTGCAGAGGGCAGCTTCCTGGAGAGAGGCCTGCGTTGTTCCCGGCTGGCTCCCCATGGAGGAGAGGCTGTTTACTTGAGCCCGATTCAGCTGGCCCTGCGGTGTGACCGCTGTCTCTGCTCTGTCCAGGTCTGGCCCTTGGTGATGTCCCCAACCGGCAGCCCATTGGCATCGTCCTCACAGTACTGGGAGTGGTGGTCCTGGATTTCAGTGCTGATGCTACCGAGGGCCCGATCCGTGCCTACCTGCTGGACGTGGTAGACAGTGAGGAGCAAGACATGGCCCTCAACATCCATGCCTTCTCTGCCGGTAAAGCGTCTTTGCCAAGACAGGCTGGCACCAGCTGCCTCCTGAGCCACACGTGGGTGGGAGAGGAACCTGTGCACCCACGTTCAGCACTGTCCCCCTGCATGCAGCTCTGTCTCAGAGCCTGGCGGGCAGAGGCAGTAGCCAGGGTTTAGGAAGCAACCAAGGGCATCCTCCTGGCCACTGAACCTGGCAGGATGAAGGGACTAAGGAGAAGGGACAAGGGAGAGTCAAGCCAGGCCTGCTGTGGTGACGTGCTTGCTTGGCAGACATGACCATGCTTAGGGAGCGGCATTCAGTGCCGACAGGCATGTGTCGGGCGGTTTGTGTCCTTTCCTGGGATTAACTTACTTATAATTTGTTAAGCGGGAATTTCATAAAGCCGGACTTCTCAGACGTGGGCTAACAGGGCTTCTTGTTTTATTTTTCCTACCCTTTTCCCATTCCCCATCCCAAGACCTTGTGCCCTGACTCACAGCGTAAGTGTGAGGGTGCCCAGGCCCCCACTGAGGGTGAAGCCCTCCAGCCCACCCTGGCACTAGCCTCCCGCAGGAGGCCCGGGAGCGGGGACCACAGCATCCACACGGCTCACCTGCTGCTTCTCCCCTCCTAGGCCTCGGCGGTGCCATTGGCTATGTGCTGGGTGGGCTGGACTGGACACAGACCTTCCTGGGCAGCTGGTTTGGGACTCAGAATCAGGTGCTGTTCTTCTTCGCTGCCATCATCTTCACGGTGTCGGTGGTCCTGCACATCTTCAGCATCGAGGAGGAGCAGTACACCCCGCAGCAGGACCGCAACTCAGAGGAAGCCGCTGCCCTGCCCAGTGCTAGGCCTGGCAGCACCTTGACCCCCACCGCCCGCCTGAATGCCCTTGGCGGGGGTACACAGGACAGTAGCCCTCCATTCCCCGAGGAGGTACAGTCAGAGCACGAGCTAGCCCTGGACTACCTCGATGTGGACATCGTGCGCAGCAAGAGCGACTCTGTGCTGCACATGCCGGACGCCACGCTGGACATGGAACCCGAGCTGCCCTTCCTGTATGACATCGAGCCCTCCATCTTCCAAGATGCATCCTATCCCAGCACCCCCCACAGCACCAGCCAGGAGTTCCTGAAAGCCAGGCTGCCCCACCTGTCCACCTTCCTCAGGGAAAACACCAATGAGGACGATACCTTGCTTGATAATCACTTGAATGAAGCTAGAGTCCCAAATGGAAGTAGCTCCCCCCCAAGAGACACCCTCAGCAGCTGCACCAGGGTAGACTTGAAGTCCTCGGCCACATCCAGCTCCATGAGGCGGCGCAGGCACATGTTCCGCCGGCAGGCCTCCAGCACCTTCTCGTACTATGGCAAGATCGGGTCCCACTGCTACCGCTACCGTAGGGCCAATGCTGTGGTCCTGATCAAACCGTCCCGCAGCATGAGCGACCTCTATGACCTGCAGCAGCGGCAGCGGCAGCGCTCCCGGCACCGGAATCAGAGCGGAGCTACCACCTCCAGCGGGGACACGGAGAGTGAGGAGGGCGAGGGTGAGACCACTGTGCGCCTGCTGTGGTTGTCCATGCTGAAGATGCCAAGGGAGCTGACGCGCCTGTGCCTCTGCCATCTGCTCACCTGGTTCTCGGTCATTGCCGAGGCTGTCTTCTACACTGACTTCATGGGCCAGGTCATCTTCGGGGGAGACCCCAAGGTGAGCACTCTGCAGGCTGGGACGGGAGGGCCTGGAGGGGCTCGTCACTGGATGTCTTTCCAAGCTGGCCTTCGCTGGGCCCGCCCCCTTGTAAGCACATCAGGGGGGAAACATGGCAGGCGGCTGACTGGTCTGCACCTCTGTTCCGTGGTACAGTTGTCTGAGCCCAATCTGGTCACAGTAGGGTGGCAGCACTCTGAGATGTCTGGATGGGCATTGCTTCGGCCATCTATTGCCCGGAACTGCACTCTCTCCAAACTTGGCAGTTAGGGTAACAACCTGCTGTTACCCTTTGGGCTCAGCTGGCAGCTCTTTGGGGCCCCATGACATGATCCGGGCTCACCTTTGCTGTTGGCCCCCTCTAGCAGGGCCATGATGGCCTTGCACATGCTCAGGGTCCATCTTCACCCCTCAGGTTTACCGCAGCAGCTCGAGAGGATGGGGTCACTTCTAGTGGAAGTGAGCCCATCTTCTGGGTTGACCTTTTATTGAGGGGCAGCAGATCACATGTGGGCCACAAGAGATTGGAAGTGATTTATCAGATACTGGAGGCGTTCCGAGGTGATTCTGTGTACCAGACTTTTCAGCAGCTCGCTGGTCTCCTAACCCCAGCCTCTCTGAAACAGGCACCCTCCAACTCCACCGAGGGGCAGGCCTACAACGCCGGTGTGAAGATGGGCTGCTGGGGCTTGGTCATTTATGCTGCCACTGGTGCTATTTGCTCAGGTAAGAGGCACCCAGCACAGGTGGGGAATGCACAGAGCTTGGAAATGGGTACGCCAGGAACAGGTATTTTCACAAGACCCTCGGGATGCCCTAGCACATGCTGTCCTTCCGTGCTGTCCCAAACTGGGGACAGCTCCTGTGTTAGGCATGTTGTACCTGCCCTGCAAGCTCAGGGCTGGAAGGAGACACCAGGCATTTGCCCAGAGCTTAGCAATCAGAGCAAAACTAGCTGGTGGAGGCTGCTGCACCGGCCCTCTCCTTTCACTGAAGCTGTACCCTGAAATGGGGGTCAAGGAGGCAGCTTCCCATCCTGGGACGAGTGTTCATGGTTCACTTCTGGAAGTGGAGCAAGTCATGGTTGGGGCTCAGTGACTGCACACACACTTCCTGCACTGAGGGGAGGAGATAAGCTTAGGGTGATCCTCGTAAGGACTTGGGAATGGCTAATAGAGATACCGTGGCTGGCCAGATGCCAGCACCAGAGTGGCCGCGTTCATGTCACCCCTCTAATGGAAGAATTCTTGGAGAGTGGGTGGCGACAGGTCAGGTGGCTTGCGTGTGTGGCCTAGGCTTGGTCACAGGGAGGCGCTGCTGGGGGAGGAGGGGTGGGGAGGAGGGAGCCCCTGTGTGGGCAGTTGGATCACTACTCCCGTGGTCTCTCTTTGCAGCCCTGCTTCAGAAGTACCTAGATAACTACGACCTGAGCATCAGGGTGATCTACGTGCTGGGGACGCTGGGCTTCTCTGTGGGCACAGCCGTGATGGCCATGTTCCCCAACGTCTACGTGGCTATGGTCACCATCAGCACCATGGGCATTGTGTCCATGAGCATCTCCTACTGCCCCTATGCCCTGCTAGGGCACTACCATGACATCAAGGAGGTACGTGTGGCCTAGGGATGCCCAGGTAGGGTGGCAGTGAGGTGGTGGCGTTAGGCTGGGTCCACAGCCTGTCTGGCCCAGAACCTGGGGGTGGTGCCCTGCTCTCCCCTCCGCATGAGCTGAGCACCTGTGCAGTGTCCCAGACATAAACTGTCCCCTCCATCTTCCAGGCTGATGAAGCCAAGTTGTCCCTGGTCACAAGTCTGCCCCAGCTGCCACGGCCAGCCAAGAAACTTCTGGAAGCTGGTGCAGTTGTTGGGTCAGGGCCAGGCAAGAGGCTCTTTTCTGGTACTCTGCACCCCAGGCACAGGTGCAGACGGAAGCTCTAGCACAACCTGTGGGCCTTCAGGAGAGGAGCAGAGTGCACGTCTCCTTCCTAACCCTTAACTGTTTATTCTCCAGATCTCTCATGCAGTTCGTTAAAGCAAATAAATTTAAGATTAGAAGTGCACTAAACACACTAGTAATGAAAAACTCATGATATCATTTTTAGCCACTTACCAGTCTATTTATTTAAATACAAGATGACCAAAAATTGCATGTTTTCATAATCTTTATAAGGTAATATAACAGGAAATGTAAAAACAATTATATCCAGTGTATTCAGTGTAACAATTATATCAATGTATTCAGTGGTTGAAATTATACCTGCCGAGTGATGTTCGGGATAATCAGTACATCAAAACTGCCTGACTGACTGATGATGCTCGGGACAAACTAGTAAGTGGTTAAATGAACTTTTAAATTGAAACATAGCAGACCACTAAATCATAGGGAAACTGCTTCATCTCTCTTGGGAAGGGAGAACACAATTATATAACCAGTCCAGATCAGAAGACTAGTCCCAGAACCCCTCATCCTGCTTCTCACCTTATGTAAAGGTGGCCACCACCCTAACGTCTGACACCATATATTCCTTGTGTCTATTTCTCAAGTTCCTATGACTAGACTGTCTGGGTTCTTTCATGCCACCAGCACTTTGTGCCAGTGTGCCTGGTCTCAGTATCATATCCCTGGTGTGCTTGGGCTCCTCCTGGCATGGCCCGGTGTATCCCTGGCTTCCAGACCAGTTGCCCCATGTGCTTGTGGGTTCCTGATCCTCCTTTGATGGGTGTGGTTCTTCCAGTTCAGGACTCTTTCAGACACGTAGCCACAAAGTTCGTCTTCAGCCTTCAGGTGCTCTGTGCTCTGCCACCTCTGCCTGGACAGACAGTATGTGTGGCTTAACCTAGCAGATCAAGGTGCCCTTACTCTCTCCTGAAGGTGAGAGCTCCTTCCACCCTGCAGGGGCATCTCTGTTGATGTAACTGTGTGCAGGTGCTTCTGGTCCTTTGATCTTTGTACTCTTAAACGAATGTCCTACTGTCCTGATTAAATTAAGTCATCAGACCCTGTAATGTACATTCTTCACTGAGACCAAGATTGTCTTGGCTACTCTTATCTGTTTATTTTTCACCTAAATGTTAGGTTCCTTCTGACTTTTCTTTGTTGAAAACACATTGACTTTATGTATAGATCAGTTTGGGGAGAGTTTAATAACTTTGCATTGTTCGCCTTTCCCTCCACACCTATGATCTCGATTTCTTTTATGAATTCTCATAGCTCACTTCTAGGTTCTTTTGAACTTTCAGTGTGTAGGTTTATCACCTGTGCATGGTTTTAGTTCTTCCTCCCTAATCCTTGATATATTTTTTCTTTTCCTTGCCTTCTTGCAATGACTAGAACCTCTGACATATGTTGAATAAAAGAGGTGTTGAGTTTGCTTTTTCACACTCCAGTAGGAGGTCTTTACTGTCTGTGTTTAAATTGGAGTTTTCTGAGAATGTGTCCATTTTGTGTGAACTTGGCAAGTTATTTTTTATTGCTTTCTAAACTTTGCAAAGAATTGGTATTAAAAATGTTCATATTTCCTCATGACATAAGGTAGTAAAACCTGTACTGATACCATCTTTTCATTGACATTAGTTATTTGGGAGTTCATTGATTTTTTTTTTTTTCCAGAAAGCCTTTGGTTTATTCAGTCTGGCTTGTTGGTCTTTATTGTCCTTCTATTGTATATTTTAATTTACTGTTTTATTTTTTTTTTGTATTACTGGAGATTGAACTCAGGGCCTTGCCCTTGCCAGGCAGGCATGGCACCACTGAGCTCCAACTTCAGCCTGTTTTCTAATTTCTTAATTTGATTTTCAGCCACATATTTGCATTTAAAGCTACTGATTTCCTTCTAAAACACATTTAGTTGCACTTTGAAGGTTTTAGTAAGTTGTGTTCTTAGTCACTTGTGTTTTCTCATTTTTGTCATGATTTCTGTCTTGAACCATTATTTAGATAAGTATGTGGATGAATTTCTGACATTGGGGAGAATTTTCTAATAGTTGTGTTATTACTGACTTCTAATTTACACTGTCAGAGAATATATTCTACTATGATCTCAGCCCTTAAATTTAATTGAGACTCCCTTTGTGGCCCAGGGTATTTGCACATGTTGATAAATGTTCAATATGTACTTGAAAAGAAAGTTTATTCTACACTTTGTGTCCGGTTCACTTAGATCAAGTTTGTTCATTGTTTCATACTTCTGATCTTTTACTGTTTTTGTGTCTTCTTATTTTGTGAAGTTTATTAAAACCTTTTTCCACTGTAGTTGTGGTACATACAAGTAAGTATACACACGTACATCTAGAGTTGCCTTGTCTCTTCTCTTCAGGAACTGGCTTTTCTTCCTTATCTCCAGGAAAGGTTCCTTTGGAGACATGGTGTGAGCATAACGGTGCAGGCAGACCAGTGTCCTTTCCTGTCCTTTCTTGTTTGAGTAACACGGCTGAAGCTGCCCTTCTGTTTGCACTGGTGCCATGTGCTCAGCCACATGTTGAGGGGCACTAGAAGTGCTGGCACTGGGAGGCCAGGCTCATACCTCCTCTGCCCTGGACCGCACTGGAGAACCCCAGGGTAAGCAGAGCCACCTCACCTAACCCTGCCCTGCTGCTCTCCTTGAGCTGGAGGTGGGTCCCAAGGAGCTGGTGTTCTGAAGGCTTTGGCGAAGTTGCTTCCACTTTCCTCCCTTCCTAAGAGCTGGAACTTTCCTCCTCTTCCACCTGCACAGTTGGCAGTGTAGGAGCTGGAGTCGAGACCCAGCAGGAGGGGCTGCTTGGAAGCTGAGAGGAAGCAGACCTTGCCTGCAGACTCCCGAGTCGGTGTTTGCACCACTGACGCACGGGCCGTCGAGTCCTAACTGCATGGCCCCTCACGCGTGTGTTCCCTTCTCTTGCAGTACGTCCACCACAGCCCCGGGAACTCCAAGCGTGGGTTTGGCATCGACTGCGCCATCCTCTCCTGCCAGGTCTACATCTCCCAGATCCTGGTGGCATCTGCCCTCGGGGGCGTGGTTGACCTTGTGGGGACTGTCCGTGTCATCCCCATGGTGGCCTCTGTGGGGTCTTTCTTGGGCTTCCTGACAGCCACATTCCTGGTGATCTATCCTGAGGTGTCGGAGGAGGCCAAGGAAGAGCAGAAAGGCCTGTCTATGCAGCCTGCTGGTGACGGTGAAGGCAGTGACAAACCCACAGTCCTCAAGCTCTCTCGGAAGGAGGGTCTGCAGGGCCCAGTGGAGACAGAATCCATGGTCTGAGCTATGGCTGACACATTCCACGGGGGAGGCGGTTGGGGAGGCTGCTGGCCACTGGCACTGCTGGCAGGTGGAGGTAGCACCAGCCAGTGCGCCTTCTCCGAACAATCAAAGTTCAGTAGCTGTAGGGTAGGTTTGAGCTATTAGGCAAAATTATCACACTAATTACTTTTTCCACAATTAAAAAAAAATCATTTGAAATCTTTTCTTTAATTGAAAAAGATCTTTTAATTTCAATTCTGTCTTTTATTCTGCAGGTATATTATTCTGCATGTTTTTACATTGTAAAACATTTACAGTATAGTCAAGTAATTTAGAAAAAATGGGATTTTTGCATTTCTGAAATTATAATGAAAATGCAAAACCTCTGGTGTCCTGGGTATATGTAGTCTGGGCACTTCAGACGAGCAGTGAGTAGAACACCCTCCCAGGTATCCTTCTGGGCACCCACACATATGTGGATGCCCCTCAGATGTTGTCATGTTCTGTTGGTGCTGCCACTGTTGGAGAGTATTTTTCTTTATGATTATTTTAGACAAAGTTTTTCTTTTCCTTTTTTTTACCACTATGTTTTCTTAGAAGAACAGCATCTCCTTTCCCTCAGAGAGTTTGACACATTGTGCCCAGTGGCACTGTGCTCAGGCACAGCCACACACCAAAGCTGGGGAGGGCCCCTGTGGTGGCCGTGGGCAGAAAGGCCAAGGGCAAGACGTACACCAGTTCCCGGACAGAACTTGAACTCTCAAATCCCGTGCTGTTGGAGTCACCTGTGTGAGCGTGTCCGTGTCCGTGTCCGCACCCGACCCGGTCGTCCATGCCTGGAGGCCTCTGCCGTCCCCAGACTCCTCATTGCACTTTGACTCATCTACACTCGGCTGGAGACCCGTGCACCGAGCTCCAGCCCCACTGCAAGGGTCCCTTGGATGTGGGGGACAGCAGCCTCCAAGCAGGGTGCATGAGCTCAGGCATCCCTCGCCGCCACAGCAGGATGTGCTTGCTGGAACCTGTCTGAACTCTGTGACTTTCTCTCCTGCTCGCTCACTTGCCACTGGGATTAGAACCAGCAGAGAGAAGCAAGCATCTGGGGAGGAAGGCCCTGACCGACAGTGTTCTGGTTCCACACCCAGACAAACTCATCAAATGCTGCAGCTGTTTGGAAATGTTTTTCAAACCACAATCTCTTTATTCAGAATTAGGCAGTTTCTGCTCTTATGTGAAACGGTCAGTCTAAGCTTTCTGAGGTCAAGAGGAAGAGACTCTGCACATCACACAGGTAGAGTCAGATCTTGTCATACTTGCTGCCTCGAGTCCCGTTTTTTAAATAAAGTACTTTAAAATGCATGAGAGTCATGCTGCAATATGATCGTTCTGGAGCAAATATATATATATTTCAAGATGAAACTAAGCAGTTTTTAAACAAATTACTTGAATTTTCTGTGTATTTAAAGTAATGGTTGTTCAGCGTCCTCAGCAGACTTCTAGTCTTGCTCTGTCTTCTGCCACTGATGGTGCTTTGTAGGTTGGATGGGTTTTGTCGGAGGAGCATCCAGTGCCTGTTCACAAGGAGTGTCCTGAGGCCTGGGTCCTCCTCAGAAGCCCAGTCTCAGAGCGCTGGCTTTGGGTCCCTAATGCTTTCTCTCTGTACTGACACTTGGGATGATCTGAGAGTCTTATGCTTGGACAGGAACGTCAAAACACACAGCTGGCATGGTGGGAGCCCTCCCATTAGTGTGTCCCCATTGGCTGGGTGATCTGACCTTTCTTTAGGGGGACAGGCACACCTGGTTTCCCCCCTCCTGCAGGGCATCCTCAACAAGTCATTCTATGCAACTTGATTCTTAGTAGCTCCCTCGGGCTTTGAACTGGGTTGTGAGGATCAGTGTCTGCTAGAGCGAGGGGTCCCGCTTTTCCACCTGACATCTAGCGAGCAGAGAATACAGGTTGGGCTGGGACTGGCCTCAACCAGTCAAGATCTGAAACAGCCAAACCAAGCATGGGACCAGCCAGCAGGGCCATGTGCTGCCATGTGTCCCACCCCGTGACCCAGTGAACCATAGACACCGGTGCCCTGACGGTTGCAGGTACAAGAGGCTCAGGCGTGGCCAAGCTACACCTTGCAGGGGAAGGGGGCTTGGGACCACTGCCTGCAGTGCGTTCGCCCTTGAGATCTCAGCCTTTACTTGACCATGATCTTGTGTTCACACCACAAGCTTGTCAGAAGCCACTGTTAGACTGTTAACTTGCTGGAAAACAAGCCAGCAAAGGACATGGCTGCTATTTGCTCTTCAGTGATAGAAATGCTAGCGTTTAAAGCTGTAGGTTCTCCAGGTATTTATAACCAAAGTCTGTCTTGCTGTGTGGATCTTGCTAGCATGTGGACCCTTGGCTGAGGTCCTAGAGTTGATGATGGAATTGAGTTCTGGGAGGCAGACACAGGTGACTCAGAGTTCTAGGCGTGTCACACCTGGACATGGAAGGACCAAGTAGCCAAAACCTTTGCCTCAGTCTCTCCCTTGCAATGAGATTATTCGAGTTTGTAGTCACTTGAAACTGTTAGTGTCATCACCTTGTGTCTTAAGCCAAGAAGTGAGGATCACACCTGCTTGCCTTGATCACACTGGCTCAGGTGTTGGTGTTTTCCTATCATTGTGCCTCAGATGCAGCCCCAGGGCTTGGTGAGCTCCCTGCGAGCCCCCAAGCAGTTCTTCGGTAGCTGTTACTTGAAAAGCACTGTTGGTGGCCTGGGCCTCTGGGATTGGCAAAGCCAATCAAGTGCCTACTCGCTGCCAGTGCTGAGGATGCACCCTTCAGTTGGCCACGAAGCATCTTCAAAGGCTGGGCTGCAGGGTCCCAAGGTGGGGTCCTTTGAGCACTTCGTGGTATGTATCTGTGAGGTTCCAGTGGCAGGATACAGTATAATGCATATAAACTTACTACCAGGATAGGGTCATGCTGGTCTGATTGGCATTTTTGTGCACCGTAAAAGTCAGCTAAGTAATTGTTGTAATGAGGTGCCCCTTAACATGTGGGGCAGAAGTGTCCCTGTGCAGGAACGTAAGCTGGTAGGAAGGGGCTGAGGGGCCTGTCAGCCACCCCAGCCAGTCTCTGACTAGTTCCCACAGTCAGCCGGTAGCAGGGCACTGTGCCATTTCCCTGGTGACTGGGGGCCTGGCAGTGGCCATTCCCTTTTTCTCAGTGTAAAGCAAGTCCTCAGCATAAGTATCTGAGGTGAGCTGATAGGTCCACTGCTTCAAATCCTCTGTGGTAATGAGGCCAAGCCTGGGAGAAGCATTGTGTTGTTTTGTCCCCCAGGAGAGGCAGGACCCTGGAGCTCTCCTCAAATGATCAGTGGCTTCCAGCAGTGCTCAAGGTGTTTCTAAATGGTATTGTGTGGAAGACATAGGTCTTGACCGCTCAAACCCAGAGCTGAGCCTGATGTTAGCAGTGCAGCTAGCATGGCAAGCAGGGGCAGCCGGACTCCTGTGAAGGCCAGCACTTTCTCCTGCCTCCGGGATACTGCTGGCCTCTGCAGTCTTCGGCGCTTAGCAGCACGTTTGCACAACAGTGTGATCAGAGTAGCAGCACCAGCCTTGGAGATGCCTACCACAGGAACAGTCGTGAGATCTGCTGAGTGTGGCTATGCGCACTGGACACTAACCAACCTCAAGAAGGACGCACCAGGCCGCTTTGCTTCTGCCTAAGTCTCCATCTTCAGCTACCAAAACTGAACATGCAGACTGGCTGCCCAGGGATCCTCCGACACCTGCCACCAGAAACGGGCTCGTGCGTCTTTGTCGTCGACACACAGTACTTCTGAGGTCTGTCAGCACTCCGCCGCCGGTTGGGCCAGTGCAGGCTCTTAGCGCCTGGGGACTGTGCCCAGCACTGCCAGGGTGTCGTGGCAGCTCAGGCCAGGTTGAACTGGCCCTTACACCTGTGCTGTATTGGATCCGGCCTGCATACCTCTTGTCTTCGCCTCGTGTGAAGTCGGCATCATCATTCAGGCTGAGTCCCAGCCTTCAGCTGGCCCCTTGGTCAGTCCATCCTTGGACCTCCCAGAGAGCTGACTAGGGCACCGTCCTGTGTGCGGTGGACTGTGACTGCCTCTGGGTACCAGGTGACCCATCTGTGAGAAACACCTCAACACCAGAGAAACACCCCAGGCACCTCGGAACAGAGCTGTTTGGTTCCATTGCGAACTGGCCACAAGAGAACTCTATCAACTTATTAAGTTGGAGCACTATAATGATAGCTCTTGCTGATTCTAGCAATGATTCAAGTGTGTGTTAGACACATGATGTTACATTTTATGAGGAAAGGGGATTATAAAGAGTAATATTACACACGACTTAATTTTTTATTCTGTGAGCAATAGCAGTGTCCTGTCTGTCTTTCTGCCCAACTTTGAGTTTTGCCCCGTTCTTTGCTGCATTAACGTCCAGTGCACGCTGTACTGTTGCATCCCCAAGCCTGCCCCCGGCTCCGTGTGTCACGCTGACTTCCTCCTGCACAGAACCAGTGCCGAGGCCAGAGCCTTCCTGCCTCTGTTTCTCTGTTACCGTGTGGTTGGGTCATAATAAACCTTTCCCTCTAAGGTAACCGCGTGGGCGTCTGTCACTGTCACTTTGTCAGGGCTGCTCGGCCCTCCTGGAGCCTGGCGGGTCTGGTACAGGAGGTAAAACATGGTCAGGGCTGCAGGTGGGGGTGGGCACAAGCATGGGCTCACTGATGCCTGATGCTCTCCAGGCTGCAAACCTGGGGCCACGTGGGGGCCCATCTCTGCCAGCCTGCTGGCTTGGGCAGGACTGAGGTCTTGTGGTGTCCTTCACTCGGGCCTGGCTTGATAGATAGGGGGTAGGGTCCAGGGACTGCAGCCTATTGGAAGGTCACTGGCTGCTCCTGGGGAAAGCATTTGAGGGAATACGGGCTGGTTGAAGCTAACTAGCATGTGCTTGAGTTCCCAGTCCATATGAGGACAGTAGGTGACCTTTGGGTGGGCCCTGGTGCGTGCTGTGAGTGTGTTCCCCAGGTTTTCTTTTTCATGGTACTGTGTATCCAACTCATGACCTTATGCTTCTGAGGCAGGAACCAGAACCACTGAGCTAAATCCCTGGCCCTCCAGGTCTTCCTTGGGCAACCTGTTGAGAAAGTTCTTATTGCCGCAGCCAGTTGGTAGCAGAAGAACAAAAAGGGACAGGTCAAAGGGCTAGTGAGATTTGAACCCTGAACAGGTGAGTTTCTTTAGTGGTTCTTCGGCTGGCGGTGCCAGATAGGGGAAAGGGTACCGAACTGGAGTAGAGTTGGAAGTCTGAGAAGAGGAGAGGGGTCTGTTCCCTGCTCAGGTCCCCAGTCCTAGGGACTGAAAGGATCCACGCCTTGAGCATCTGCAGTGGCACAGACAGCAGAGCACAGGACAGAACAGGAAGGCCGGAGACCCCAGCCTGGAGCCCAGCAGAGGAGGCACCGCACCTGGGGGTCTGATGCAGAAGTCCCACCTGCCAGAGACCTACTAGGAAGTACCAGATGGAGAGGTGGAAATTGGGAAGGGGCTTCTCTGGAGGTATGGGGAGGGGTGACCTGGCCATCACACCCCACTGCATGGCTGCCCATCTGGTGTGAGCAGCAGGGAGTGGGAACCGGCACCCATAAGGACCTCCCAGGGGTGGAGGGTATCCAGCCTGGTTTGGGAGAGACCCCAGCTGTGCCCCCTTCCTGGCCTCCCTTCACCTAGGATGGATGGAGCAGTGATAACCAAGTCCCCTCCTTTCTGGTAAAGCCTTCATGACTTGTCTCATACTCTA